>VDFB02387052.1:0-254094 GCA_007258455.2 Sequoia sempervirens
TTTGTTCCATCTCAAAATTTTGAGTGTAACTATCCTCAATTTCACGTCCAAGGTCAGCATTTCCTGATTTCAAAAAAAAAAGTGGCCACTTAAGCCCCCTTTTTGGGAACCATCTTGGTGCACTTACCCTTGGATGTTCTTGTATTGGATGTTACTTGTGTTATTGATGTTCTTGTTGTTGAGTCCCATAA
This sequence comes from Sequoia sempervirens, assembly GCA_007258455.2. Lineage (NCBI taxonomy): Eukaryota > Viridiplantae > Streptophyta > Pinopsida > Cupressales > Cupressaceae > Sequoia > Sequoia sempervirens. Next base: position 192 of record VDFB02387052.1, read on the forward strand.
TCCTTGTTTCGTTTGATGGTTTTCATTGGGGGTCTTTCTTGGCATCTCCTAGCACGGGGGGTGGGCCTTCGGGTCCATGTGGTCGAGTGGAACGTGCTATGCACCCCATTGGGTCCCTAGCCGAAATCAAGTTGTACTAGTTGCAGTGACTCCTGAGTTGTACTAGAGTTGGATCCATCCTTGCAGCTTTGTATTCATACATTTCAAATGTATCATAACATGCTATTGTACTCTTCCCATTCATGTTGGGAAGCACTATTGTATTATTATAATCCTTGAGCAATGTATCTTCATATTATAAATGTATTGTGCATGATCATATTATTATCTTATGAATAATGATATCTTTCATGTAATGTATAGATGTTGAACAAAAAGTAATGCAGTCATGTAACCCCAAGGGACATTGTTATATGTTGTACATGTAAAGTTTCATTTCATATCAATGTATGTTAATATCATGTTGCATGCTAGTTAAAAAGAAAAAAAATGTGCCATTAATGTTAGATGTATTAGTTTCCTTTGGGGTTGCATGGCGAGGCATTACATACATCAACTAGGAGAGGAAGAAAGGGAAGTGCACCAGTAAATTTAAACTTACCTAAAAACATTTGGTAGGCATCACATCTTCAAATAATCTATGCAACATCCTTGAATAATATAGGCCACCAATACCCAACGTCGAGGATCTTATTGAATGCACAATGGTCTTAGCCTTGAAATATCCCCCATAGACACCACGTTGACACTTATTCATCACTAAATTTACATGTTCACAATCGAGCAACTTAATCCATAACCCTTCATGGTTCCTTTCACATCAACATATTTTGGTTAGCTCATATCATTGAGATTGTAGCTTAAGGGTCCTTCTTTCATTCTTATTTATATTAAATGGCAAATTTTTTTTTTCAGATATAACATTATGTCTTTGTAGCATGGGTTGTTATTCAACTAATAAGGAATATCAACATCATTTATATTAGAAATAATTATTATTTTTACTTCTAAGATAAAATAGTTATCAAATTAGCTAGGTTATAGCCTCTGACAAGCTTTGTGGCCTAGGTCTCCATGTCATACTCCTAGATTTTATTTATCCAACACCTTCTACTTGAAGCCTCCTATTGCATGAATATGTATTTACATCTATGTATAGTACTTAGACTATGGTTTTAAAACTTGCAAGGTGTGACCTAAAATTATTCATGGATTTAATCAATGAATAAACATTATTTCCCATTTGATTTTATTTACTTGCAATGAATTACTAAAGAATTCCATGGATTCTTATATCCCTCCTCATTATTGAAATTGTTAACATAGTAGTAATGGTGTAGAAGGAAGCAAAAGAGAATAGCTAGAGAGGCTTAGAATAATTAGGACTTTCCAAAATGTTTGTTTCCCTAATTTCCTATTTGATATCTTTGAATGCTTCAAATAGCTCTACACTCCACTCAATTTATTTCCCTTTCTTAAGAATATTTGAAATAGCCTTAGTATTTTAAACAAAATTTGGAACAAACATCCTAACAAAGTTTATTTTCCAAAAGAAATATTGAATTAGCTTAACTAATTTGGGTTAAAGGATGAGTTCAATGGCCTTGACTCATTTTGGATCTATTTTCACCCTATATTTTGAAACAATGTACCCCAAAAGTTTACCCTCCTCAACACTAAATTTATACTTTGTGGGATTTATATAAATCCCATATTCTAAAAATGAGTTAAAAATTAATTCAATATGTTTGTAGTGATAGTTCCTCTTTCTTTTGAGAATGTAGTTAAATTTTCTTGGTATACAACCATAATCTCATCAATGAGACCAAAAAAATCAGTATCCATTACTCTTTGAAAATTTGAACTTGCATTCTTCAATCCAAATGGCATACTTACATATATACATATGTACACCATGGAGTAGTTAATTTAATCTTGTGTTGCTTTAGTTCTTTGACAACCACTTTTTTGTAGCCAAGAATCCATCCATCATGGGCATTAATTTTCATCTAGTCACTTTTTACAACAAATTATCCATGCTTGGGAGAAGGTAGTTGTCATTGAGAGACTTAAGGTTAAGGTTCCCTGAAGTCAACACATAACCTTATTTCTCCATTATTTTTTATTTTTGAGACAAGGTTTTACACCTACTCTGAGTGTCTAATGGCTTTGATAATAGTATCTTCCTTTAACTTCATCAAATACTTTTACACTTGGGGAGCTAAGGTAGGGTTGATAGGACTTGTTTTTTCCTTTCAATGCTTGAAATCTGGCTAAAGTGTGATAGTGTGTATGAGGCCACCCAATCAATTAGCCACCCAATTAGTTCTCTATAATGCAAACTAAGGATCTTTTAATAGCTAGTAACAAAGTACCCTAGTTAAGGTGATTTAGTTGTTTTGTGAGATGTAGCTCGTATAAGTCATGTTGCTTTGGCTATGTCACTTAGATAGTTACCATTGTGAACTAATTGTGATCTATATTATTATATTGTTATTTATAAGTTCGTTGTAGTTTGAGTTGTCATGTGAGATTATTATTTTTATATATATTTGGTATTGTTGCTAACTTTATTTTATATAGTAGTGATGTATGAGATCATTATGTATAATATTATTAAATAAATTAATAGAATACAATAAGGGTAATATTATTGTCACTGCACTATTCAAGCATGATAAAAATTGAGACAAGATTATACTATATGGTTAGTATAATTTGGATATAAGTTCAAAATTGCTATTATAAAAGTACTATTTATTGATATACCGACACCTCCTAAGCAAATTTTGAGTGGATTTGCACTACATTCCTTAGAAGTTCTTGTCAAGGTTAAATCTGATATAAACTAGGTAATTTTTGCATGTGCATAAAGTAACTTTGATCAAGCTGGATGAAGTATTGTGTGTTAGAATAATTCGAGAGGGAATGAGATAACTACAACTGAAAAATTATTTCGTGGCCTTGAGCATTAAAATTTATACTTTTGGAGAGCCACCAGCATTTCTCAAGGACTTATACTCTTTCCAAGCCACTATCCATCATATCTCCATGGCTCCCTGATTTCCTTGCATATAATTAAAAACTACTAACGAGCTTCCATTTGTTTTTTTTACAATTTATAAATAATATATCCAGCTTATTATAAAATTGTTTTCATACAAGCATTCTTGAATCCTATTATATTAAAGCAAATACGCTTAATCTATAACAAAGACTATTGAAGAACATGGAGCTTATTTAGTTATAAACTTATACCATTTGGTTTTATCATTTTATGTTTTCTTCTTTTATATGGATCTTTGTCCTATTGTGAAATACCTAAACCCTTGAATGTAATGAATAAAATCAACACTATCAAGCCATGTACAACGTCATTTTCCTCTAGGCGAGCACTACAATAGAGCACCCTTGAGACATGGATTGGGAAAAATGAGAATTTGTAAGCTGCACATAAGGCATGAATGTCTTGTTTGTTGCAACACAATTCTGAAGCAAGCTAGGTAAATATGGCAGAGATTCTGATATTGGGTTTGTCTATGAAATCCTTCCTATTGAGGAATACAAACATTAATCTTGTAGTGATTTGACTGCGTCATGCCTGCTAATTTCACCTGTCCTCTTTTTCATCAAGCTGCTGACTACATGTTGACATAATTGAGTTAAAACATAGCAATCTATTATTGAAGTTTTTTAAGTATTAATTGTAAGTATAGGATAAGTATGTAATATGAAGTTAGCGTGAACGGGTAGTAGAGTTGGCTTGGGCAATGAGTTTGCTCCCCATTGGTCTCAAGGTCGACTCTGCTCTTGGGTTTAAGAGGTGGGACTTCTTACAGGCGGGGGATCTCACCCGTAGGGGATTAGTCTCGTCCTACAAACACTATTTTTCTTCATCAATTCCCCTCCGTCCCTAATAATTAATTCATTTTTTTCCTTTTATTTCTTCATTTTAAATTATTGTCACTTTCTACTATAGTTAAATAATTATTTCAATTATTTAATTATTTATTAGCCTTTTCTTCCATAAATTAAATAAATTTTATTTATTTAATTTTCTACTAATTTGTTCTTTCTTCCCACTTTTGAATTAAATTATTATTTAATCAAAAAGTCAACTTGTCGCATATCTTCTATAATTAAATAATGTTTTTAATATTTAATTATTCACTTTCCCTCTCAATTTAAATAATTTTATAATTATTTATAGTCCACTAGCAACCTCTTTTTATGTGCCAACCTCATTATCTGTGTCAATCTTATCTTTTCATGTCTCATTCAAATTTCCACCTTTATTGAATTTTTTTATAATTCAATCTTAGCCATTCATCTTTATCTTTGCCCTAATTTTGTCCTAACTCTATTTCATACAACTTTCAATTTTAGCCATTGATTGACATGTCTTATTAACTTTTAATCTCAACCCTTCATTTCAAATTTACTTTCTATAAAAGACACCTATCATTGTTATGTTGACCCTACTTAGACTACATTGAGTTCAAGTACACTTAAGGAGACAACTACAATCTTCAATATTTTTTTATCATTGTCATTAGGCTATTGTTGCATACTCAAATTCAAAGGCAATCAAATCATCAAACAAAATGGAGAAAGACAATGGAGGTGAATAAACCATGGCATAGCTAATATTGCTTTATGTTTATGTTTCTATGTTGGATTGTACTTCATTGTTGGTTTAGAGCTTTAGGGTTTTAGTTTTGATGATTCATGACCTTAACTTTGATTTTTCCCCATTCTACATTGATGAACCCAACGTGAACTAACCAAATTTGAAAAAAATAAATAGAAATTTTGAGTTTCAAATCTGAATCGCAACTACGAGCCCAAATGACGCATTTTCCAAAAGCCAGAGAACCACAATCGTTGTCCTGAATGCCACATCTATTCAGATATAGGTAAAATATTTTCATTAAGTCTATTTTAGGATTTTTTATTGTTTTTCAATTCTTTGGTTTTAGGCTAACATCTTGACATCATAATCATGTATCATATCAGTTTCAGGTTTTGTCAAATTTTGTTAGATTTAGGTGTTTTGCAGCTTCCAAGTTTTTGCAACACATTCACTGAGGGCTTCACCACAATCGGTTTCAACCATTCACCGCAATCAACATTCCAAGAGTCCTAGTTGCTCTTTTCTACACCGCATTCATTCTGAACCTGAAAGTCGCAAATGTGACTTCCTGCACTACATCTACTTGTTCATTTTAAAATAGGGTTTTTATTAGGAATTTTTTAGTTTCATGATCTTTCATTTGATAGACTAGGGGTTTTTTGTTACTGATTTCTGATTTGCAACATGTGGCTTAGGTTGTAGGAGACATTTGCATTTAGAATTGTTAACTTGTTGGTTTTGGTTAAGATAGGACCATTTTGCAATATATTTTGGTTTATTCACACTCATTGGCTTAAAATTAACTTGCATTTACATGTATTGGCTTAAAATTAACCACAACTTGCATTTACATTCATGGGTTTAAAATGAACAACAATCTTGCATATTTCACTCATTGGTCTTATAAAGTACAACAATATTGCATTTCACACTCATTTGGGTAAAAATAACTTGCATTTTCCACACTCATTGGTCTTAAAAAGAACAAACAACTTGCATCAAATGTCTTTGCAACTCTCACATTTCGATTTGGGGCTTAAAAAGAACCATTTTCTTCATTGTCTTGTGATTTTGTTCTTGTTTTGGGGTGTGCATGCTCTTCCCACACACCTTGACTGATCTTGGGAATAAAAAACACTCCTTGACATTTATACTATCACACCACAAATTTTGTTTTGTTTAAAGTTAATGAACTCTTGCTAGTGTGAGTTAAGTACATTGTGTATGCTCTCTCCTCACACCTTGAGTGATCTTGGAGATCAAAAAAATTGTTCTTATCTTGGTTTTGTTATACCCCATTAGAGTGGGCCTACCAAAGTGAGACACACCCATACAAAGAACTCCTTGGTGACCCCAACGGGTTTTTCCCTCGGTCAGTATATAAAAGGATAAGGTGAAATCCAAGTCCAAACTGCCTTGTTGCCCAACTGTTCCACTTGTTGGGAGGTAATTCCCCAATTTTTGACTAAAAGACAAAATATTTAGAGGCCCACCCTTTATGATTGATTTTTATTGGTGACACGCTCAGTGTAGGAGATGTGCATCGTGCCCCAAAAGTTACTCACCACTCAAACTCCTTTGAGTTGAGACAAAAATCCTTGGCATTGTATAAGTTACTTTTTTCTTACTTGTAACTTTTCAAGGAGAGGGTGATTTGGGTTATTCTTCCATTCCAGGAGGCCCCTAGTTATCCTCTCTCGAAGACAAGAGTGCAAACACCCCGTAAAGGTGGTGTCCTTCCACTTGCATCAATGAAGGTTCCAAGTTGTGGGTCTGAGGGTCATGCCATTGGCCATTGACCATATGATAGGAAATTGTTTTATGTGTGTGAATTTTCTTTGATTTTTGTTAGACCCGTGGAAATTGAAGTGAATAACCTCTGAACATACACATTACGATTATAAATTTTGACATTCAAACTAGCCAAGACATTGTTTTCAGATTGTTTATTGTGTTTTCCATCACAATTTCACAAAAACCAAAGCAAAAACTGATCAAAATCAATCAAATTAGGACCAAAAAATTTGTTCACAGCATTTGAAGACTATTAACTACAATTGCTTCTCAGAATTCCGCATATGCTAAAAACTAGGACACCGTAATTGCTTCTCAAAACACCGCATTTGACAGGCCTTTCACCGTATTTGCTAGCTGATAAAAATTTTAGGGCACTCTCATATAATCTTATTTCTAATTGAAATTCTTGATTGTATTCTTGTTATTAGACCATAGAATTGCAATTCCTAGATTAGTCATTTCACTTCATCCATCATCTTACCATAGCATTGGTTGCATACATCATAGTTCAAACTTTAGGTCTCATTAGATTGCATACACCTTTGCAGACCTTAGATTAGGAAATTTATTAGACTTAGATCATGCCATAGTCTCAAATTCATATTATCTTGACCTTTTCTTTCAAATCAATCAGGTCCTTTTTCCTTTAGGTTGGTTCTTTAAACTCATAAGTTTAGTTTGAGGCAACCTTGCCAAATTGTCATCATTTTAGTCTTTGTCTCTCTTAAGGTCTTGTCAATCAGATTTGTCACTTTCGTTGTCTTTAGTTTGGTTGATAACCTTTTCTTAGGTTTACCAAAAGTGCTTAGTTTTCATATTAGGTCATATTACACCCCCTTCATCACAACATCATATTGGCATTACATTTGCATGTTTTAGTCATAGACCTACCATAGATCTTGATCAACTGTCACTTGTATCTTTAATCTTGGTACATCATCATTTGGCATCCTTATATCTTGAAAAATCTAAAAACACGGTCTAGTTACATACCCTAGTCTTAGTCTTACCTTTGCATTGTCATTTAGTAGGCTTCATTTTCCACTCATCTCACACTTGCAAGTCTTTTATGGTCAAAACAATACTACAAAGGAAGAGAAAAGAAATGGATTTCCTCCCAAAAGAAGACGATGACCTTTACAACTATGCTAGCAATATGAACTTTGGCTCCTCTTCAAATGAAGCACCTAGATCTCATACTCCTTTATAAAAATACAAAACCAAGCACATAACTAAGGATGAAGTAGAGGCAGTCGTCCAAGTCCCTGAAATAGCATGATTTGTGGATGAGATAGTAGCACTAGACCCTTAAATATTCCTATCCAAGTTATTACATAGTGGTGCTAAACTACCTCGTGGATTTGATGTCAACACACTTCAAGCAATGCCAACACCAAACAAGGAGACTACACAAATCCAAGGACATGAAACATATACTCCAAAATGTTCTATCCCACAAATCAATGCTACTAGGTCATTAGGAGGGTCAACACAAGATTCTACAACAATCCACACAACACTATTTGGAACACAACCCATGACACAATCCATGACACAAACAATGACACAACCTTTTGACACCACATTTAACCCATTTGGGTCATCATCTAAGGACATGTGTTCATCATCATCAAATCCTTTTGGGAGAAATAAAATGTGAAAGATTCATATCCGTGGATCCAAGACACCAATAAACACTTCAAATACCAACACATCACAAGGTCCTAATACAAACATTCCCCAACAAACTAACACACAAGGGCCTTTCCATCAAAATAGCAACCACACACAAGGTCAAAATATTCCCAACACATTTCAAATGAAATTCAATACAAACACCTCACACATCCCTCAAATTCAAACTCAAATTCCAAATCACACCTCACATATCCAAACTCAAACACAAATCTTGTCACATACTCATAATATTCCAAATCAAAACATACCATACACACCTAGAGTCAACACAAATTCATACACCCATAACATTGGATTGCAAAACAAAAACATGGGCCCCTATCACAATGCAGTTGCAAATGTCGTGGGAACCTCATTCACTCAATATGATGTCTTAGCCAATCAAATGCTTTCCTTGAAAAAAACAAGTGGAAAATATGCAAATATCGACCAAAAAGACTTACTTAACACAAGATTTATGTCCATACCCCTTTGACAGAAGTTTATACATGTCTCCATTTACTCACAACTATGTCATGCCAAACTTTCCCAGGTATAGAGGAAAAGGGAATCCCACTAAACATGTAAGAGAGTTCCACACGGCTTTGATAGGCATTGCATCCTAACATCTACATATCTTATGAGACTATTCCCTATGAGTCTTGCAGGGCAAGTACTCGAATGGTTCACCCGTTTACCTACAGGAATAAGGACATGGGATGACCTAGCTGATAAATTTATCACTCACTTTTCCTACAACATTGAAAATGATATCACCATAGCCACATTATGTCACACAAAACAAGAAGAAGGTGATTCATTCATAATATTCTTCTAGCGATGGAAGAGCTTGGCTAATCGATGTCCTATCGACATTCCTGAGAAACAAAAGATTGTCGTGTTCATAGAGAACTTGATCATAGACCTAAAATATCAACTACAAGCCTATTGTTGCACCACATTCACTGACCTAGTGGAAAAATGCACCATACTTGAGAAGGCCCTTATTGCGAAAGGGGAACTTAAGACATACAATAAGACTCAAAATGCCCAAGGTACCTCAAATGACAAAAGTAAATATTGGGCCTACAATAAAAAATGTCACAAATGGGGAGTTGTCAATGCAAAGGCAATACATGTTGTTCCTACACTCACACTTAAAGGACATAACACATCAAACAACCCACCACATGTCCCTGAACAAACAACAAATTCCCTTCAAAATACTCAAAAACAAAGTCCCTAAAGGAAATTTCCCGCAAGAGACAAGTGCACTCCCTTAGGGAAACTAATTGAATTAGTCCTCAAACAACTCTTATAGTCTAAGATCATTCAGCTTCTTGAGGTGAAACCTTATGATCTAGGGAAATATAAACCATCATGGTGGGATGACAATGCCTTTTGCAATTATCATCATACCAAGGGACACTCAACTTCATCATGCAGACAACTTAAGAACATAATCCAAGACCTAATAAAAAAAGGTGTCATAGAAGTGTATAGTCAAAAACCATCCTCTAACAATGACCATAAAGTCTTTATGGATCCATTGCATGACCATAAAAAAGGAAAGGCCTCCAATTCAGGTTCAAAGATCAATAATCATGCCAATTATACCAATGTCGCTTATGACTACACTACCATACATCACATTCAAGCCGTAGACGATTATGTCAATACCATCACCATCAAGAAGTCATTGGAATGTGTCATAAACATGACAAAACAAGGTGACCATACAAGGTGCCCCCCCAAAACAACAACAAAAGTCACAATATAATCTTTTAGACCATTTGGGGAAAACACTTGCTCAAATATCCATCCTTGAGTTGCTTTGTATATCCCCTGAGCATAGGGTTGTTCTTGACAAATCTTTACAAGACACTTTCATTCCTACTAACCTTGATGTTAGTCATTTCCAAGAAATGGTGGGCTACTTGGCTAATACTCACCATGTCACTTTTTTATACCAAGATTATTTGACCCAAAAGACTAGTCACAATGAACCCTTGCACCTCGAAGTCTTCATTCATAAACATAAAGTTAGATGAGTCATGGTAGACAGTGGAGTGAGATTAAACATTTACACTCCTAAATTTTTTAAGGTATTGGGCTTCTCTGAAGCTTTTGTGGACACGAAAAAGAGCATTATCATAAAAGCCTATGACAATGAAGAATGATCCTCCAAGGGTGCTATAACAATACCAATTAGAATCGGGCCCATTGTAATGGATACCACATTCCAAGTCTTGCACCTAGATCTCCCATATAATATCCTCCTTGGTTGACCATCGATTCAAGGCATGAAATCCATTCCATCGACTTACCATCAATGCTTGAAATTCAGCTATAATGGCACTAAGATTACAATATCTGGTGACCCTAACCCATTTCAATATTGCAGCAATCTAAGAGGAACACCCGAACAACAATTTCCAATAAATCAGGAAGCCTTATCATCCACATCATCTCACTACATCGATCCATTCACCTTATCCAAAGCATACACCTCCAAAACTCCACCTCTCAATCCTAACATCCAGGTCCAAGATAAGGGATGTGGTGAATATCGTATGAAATCATCCTATTGCATTAGCCAACTACTTGCACAACCTGAGTCATATGGAAAACCATCAGCATTCAAGAAAGAATCTAAGATCATTATTCAAGTATCTCCCAACATAAATTTTACAAAATGGGGAGAGCTAAGTAAGGAAGCCATCAACAAAGAATATGTAACCTCTTGGATATAAAGGGAAGAAGAAGAAGTCATCAAACCCAAGAAAATACCTACCGGACAATATGGCAAAGGTTTCAAAATTATGAAGAACAAAGGTTATGATGGACACAATGGGCTTGGATTAAGAAAAAATGGGATGACAGAACTTTTGCCAATGTCTAAGCATCTAAAAGGCTTGAGGCTATGGTTTAAACCAATAAAGATAGGTGCTCCTAGTACTAAGGCACTTTCAACTGAGGAAGTGAGAGCTTCTAAGGATATCGAGACATCTACCATACCGAGACCAACTCTAACGAATGGGAGTGGGACTCTTATACATCCAATGATTATGACCTGGCCAAGAAATTTAAAGAACTTGACCTATCTGACACCTTGACCAAAGATTCTGACAATACCTTCATCTTTACCTTGTTTGCTCTAAACCTTGATAGTACTGATGATGGCATGCCCTTAGTGTACCCACAACTAATAAACTAGGACCAACAAGGACCTCCCATCCTAGACATCTTTGAAAAATGATGAAGCAATTGCTAAGCTCATGGGATTACATGAAGGCATCCCTAGTGAAGATCATAAAGTTGGTTTTACCATTGACTTGGATAAAACAACATATTTTGGGGATTTTTTCCACCCCTCTAGTCGCAAAAATGAAAATGAAAAAATAAAAAATAAAAAGTCTCTAGGTAAAAACCACAGGGCGCCTCTTGACCATGAAAAAGTAAAAAGAAAGGATGCATCATAGGGTGAAAACCTTTCTGAGGTGCCCAAGGATGGAGGGTTGGACAAAATTCCTGTTAATCAAGAGAAATCACCCATGCTCATTGAACCAACTATGGAAGTCAATACAAGCACAGACAAAAATCCTAAAATTGTTCACTTTGCAACATCACTAATAGAATTAGAAGTACCAAAGTTTCTTGCCCTTTTCACAGAATGACAAATCAATTTTGGTTGGTCATATGCCAATATGCCTGGTCTAGATTCTGAGTTGGTTTTACACCATTCTCTATTGTTCCTCGATGCAAAACTAGTTAAGTAGAAACTCAGGAAAATGCATCTATAGATTGCCTTGTTGGTCAGAGCAGAGCTAAAAACTTATCATTTGCCTCATTGACTACACTGAGTGGGTCTCTAACTTAGTACCAGTGACAAAGCCAACAAGAGGGATATGCATATGCACTAATTTTTGAGACTTGAATAAAGAATTTCCAAAAGATGACTTCCCTCTACCAAACATTGAAATTATAGTGGACTTAATAGTAGGCTACAAGATGTTATCCCTCATGGATGGATTCTCAAGATATAATCGAATCAGGATAGCCCCTAAAGATCAACACAAGACAACCTTCACCTACCCTTAGGAACATACTACTAGAATATCATTCCTTTTGGACTAAAAAATGTTAGGGCCACATATCAATGTGCAATGACTACGGGTAAAAGCAAGAAGTTGGGTACATGAAGAGAGGAAGTTTTGGCCAAAGAAAAAAAAATTGCACAAAACATGTATGCATTTAAAAAAAATGCATACGTGTTATGGATCAAGTACCTGAGCCTAAATCCGAATGTATATGTGTTTAGCTTCAAGTATGTGAACCAAAAACGCGTATGCATTATGAAACACGTATGCATTCATAATGCGTATGCATTTTGAAACACATACGTGTTTCTTAAAAGTATTTATTTTTTTAAATGGGCAACTGGTGCAAGAGCACCTGTCAAAGTGCCTAAGTGCAAGGTTATTTTGAAGGTTTTGGTTTTAAATCATTTTTGTTGTTTTTGCTAAGGTCTTGTGGATCATCTTTTGGTGGTTGAGGACCTTTTTGTTGCTTAGGATTGAAGTTAAATAAGTTTGGAATCCTTTTTGAAATTGGTTCCTAGCTATAGTCTAAAATTGCAAAATACACTGTGTTTTACAACAAGAAGTTTTGACCGAACTTAGGCTTGGAGAAGGAAACCTAACCATTTCCAATGCATTGTAAAAGGTAATTCTCGACCTTTGATGAGGTTGGAAGCTTGAGTGTACGGACTGTGTTTTCAAGAATAGGAGAAAAATAGCGTTCTTACCATTATTTTCTAGTTTTTTTCTGTATTTGGTTTTGTAGCAGCTAACAATGAATTGAAGGAGGCATTTTGTTGCTTAGAATAGCATGTAAAGTAGTCATTTGAAGCATTGTTGGCACAGTAGTTGTTTTGCAAATCACTTTCCATTATCTTTGTAAATTATGTGTTTTCTTTTTTAGCTGTTTTGACTAGTAAAACTGAAATAAATGGAGTTTTAGCTTATTTCCTCAACATACCACGAAGTATGGGTTCATTGGAAACAAGGCTAAACTCCATGACTATAAATATGTTAGCAGTAGGAGTCTTTGGACGTTCTGGAAGCATGCTCAAGGTCTATCTCTAGGCAAGCAGACTATGCTCGGTTAGGGAAAGACAGTGTGTTGCATAGTCCTAATGCAGGGGTGATGAATATTCATTCCATACAAAGTGTGTAAAGATTGCAGGGGACCTTACAAAGGTCTGACAGGAGGCAGGAGTCATCATCAATTCATTTGGTGGCTGAAGGAAGAAGACAATCCTCTGTGTGTCCAAGAAAAGGCTTAAAAAGCCCTAAATTTCTCAAAATCAATGATAGCCCTGTGTACAGCCTAAGAAGGTCTGAAACCACTAAAATCTTGAAGTGCTCCAAAATTGAGCCAGGGTTCTTTCTTTGAGGTTATGGTTTTCATGGAGCAGGGAGGAGTAATAACCTAAACCCCCAGGCTAAGAGACCTAATAGGGCTCATGGGATACTAGCCCTCCTAAAACCTTAACCTAGGGTATGGTGGCAGCGATGGGAGAAAGGAGATTTGTGCTTGGACAAGAACCTTTCCTAGACTGTTTTGAAGTCAAGAAATCCTATGCACACCCCTGCAAGCAAGTTAGGAGGATTTAGAGGTTGTCTAGTCTTTAAAAGGATTAAGGGCTAGATGGAGAATGTGAGGAAAAACACCAAGAGTTTTTTAGTAGCAGCAAACTTGAATTGATAGCAAGGTTGGCAAGTGACTAGGGTGCCTAAAAACTTTTAGGACCTATAGGTTGAGTGGTGGAGAGAAACACCAAGGGGTTACCTATTGGAGACCCAGAGCATTGAGCCAGTGAGGACTTAATCCAACCCTGTCCCTATCAGCAACTATGTTTTCATTTTCACTCAGAATTTTAGCCGCACCAGAGAAGAGGATACAAGATTGTGTGCACATTTTGAAGGGCCTGATTGAAGAAAATTTTCACTTCCACCTCCTCCCATCAACACAACTGACCTCCAAGTTGGATGAATTCTGCCTTTTTTTTGCTTTATATCTTGCATTTTTGTTTTGTAATTGGTATTTAGTTTTTGTTTGTTTAGTTTGTTTTTGTTCAATATTTTATAGTTTTTAAATTGCATTTAAAAAACCAAAAACATCAATGAAACAAAGAACATTAAATTTTAAATTGAAAACCATAAAAACTAAACCTAAATTGTACACATTTAACTTAGAAATCAAAACCCAAGAAACCCTAGGTTCCAAAAAACATAGGTCCCTAAAAACTAATTTACCCAGGTTAATCCTTGCACCTAAACCCTAAAACGTAAATCTAAAACCCTATTTACCCTAAAACGTAAACCTAAAACCCTAATAGTTCACATAATTTTAGAAGTATCCAACCCGAATGTTACCTAGATTTGGGGCAGTTTTCATTGAGATTGAGGCTACGAATAATTCATATTAGGATTTTTCAGTTATTGCTAGACTTCAATGACCAATTTATAAAACATCCTTGTCACATTGTGTAGTGTCATAAATTAGGGCTCCTTGTAGGTTTCTTACATTTTTTATTTGACATAGATATGTTTTCATGTCATCAAATCTCTAAATATAAACCCTAAACCCTAAAGCATTCATTTTGTCATAGGACCTTAAAATGAAATTTGGTTACCTTAGGCAACTCCATCAAATTTTATTCCCTTAATCCATGGACCATTTTGTCCTAGGACCTTACTACACATAGATCCCCTTAAGCCATCCTATCACCCTAAATCATAAATTGATGTCTTAAGGGGCCCTAATATGACATTTCTTAAGGGGATCAAAGAGGTTCTCAAAATTTGGTGAATAGAGCTCAAGCTCATCTTTGTTTATTTTGTACATTGCAATTAGGTCACTAGCATATATATGTGTCCCTTTGAATGTATTCTATTAATTTTCCATTCTTATCTTTAGTATTCTTTGAAAAAAATGAATGAGATTATAAATTAATGTTAGTGTTAAACTTATAATTTCTTCTTAACTACTTCAAGTCCCACTATAGAGAACTTGTGTCTCTTATCATGAAATTTGAAAATTTAGATAAATCCATTTATGTCCTCGGATTTAATTAAATTCTATGTCATAATTTATTAATACATGTATTCACAATCGATATACCTTAGCTCTATAGATATACTCTTGTTGGGAAACAAGAGCTATCTCAATCAACTATTCCACAAGAAAATGTTGCTCACTAACTTGCAAGTCCATTATTCCAAGGGCCACCCAAACTTCACCCTAAGTTCCCTAAACCCTAAACCTTGAACTCTAAATTCTAAACCCTAAACCCTAAAGAATTCATTTTGTCGTAGGACCTTAAAATGAAATTTGGTTGCCTTAGGCAACTCCACCAAAATGTATTCCCTTAAGCTATGGACCATTTTGTCCTAGGACCTTACTACACATAGATCCCATTAAGCCATCTTATTACCCTAAATCGTAAATTAATGTCTTAAGGGGTCCTAATATGACATTTCTTAAGGGGATCAAAGAAGTTCTTAAACTTTGGTGAATAGAGCTCAATCTCATCTTTGTTTATTTTGTCATCGTATTTTTAAATTAAATTTTATGTCATACTTGATTAATACATGTATTCTTGTTTGATATACCTTAGCTCTATAGATATACTCATGTTGGGAAACAACCACACCTATGAGTAAACTTCCCCTCACCCCAAAAGATAAAGCTCTAGACCCATAAAAACTTAGAAGAATAAATTACTTATTGATGAATTGGTTAATTAATTTGATAGGCTTGATATTTATGAGCTCCATTGAGCACCCTTGTCTAACAATAATCCTAATATAAATAGAATCTATTCTAATTTTTACTTGAATTAAACTACATGGTTTTAATCATTTACCCATTTTGACACTCATTCTTGAGTTGTTCATAACCTAAATTAGCTTGGGGACCTTTCCTTCTCTTTTTCCACCTTTATATATGTAATAGAAGACACTCTAAACAACCCCTAACCTCCTATTTTAACACCCAATTTGATAAATCAAAGTTATATATCTACATGTGTCTTATTTTTCATTCTTTAGTCCTTTACCTATAGAAATTAAATGGTTCCTCACCTCATGTTCATAGTCTCTATTTACTAATCTTCTTATTTAATTTTTCCAATAATGATTCAAAGAATCCTCATTGTTGATATCGTAGCCTTTTGTGAGCTCTCAATTCTTGATACATTTTATCCAAATCCTAGTTTAAATGTTGATGGTGATTTATTTAAATAAATCTTAAGTCTTTACCTTAATCCATGTGATTTTATTTATTTTTAAATAAATCAATTAATGTACAGATCATCAAATTTGGCTATAGTTTAATTATCAAGTGATATCTAGCTAAAAATAAGTTTATGGGGCCTTCTTTTAGGGGATTCACTTAATAAACCAATGACATAGTGCATGCATTTGAATAGGGTTCTAATAAAAACCCCTAATTTCATTTCTACCCTTCATATTAGTAACCAACTCAATTTAATATGTGTACATGCTATGGATTTTTAATGTTATGGATTTTTTAATGTTATAAATCGAATGGTCTTTAAATGAAATATATTTTGAATTTGTGCATGTTCAATGTGATTTTTAAATAACTTTCAAAGTGTGTACATTATTTAATTAGTTTATTGATATATATTTTTTAATTGTTTAACATGCAGTTGCCATTTAATTGCTCACATGAATCCAGAATTTAATATAGATGATTTTATGCCCGATCCATAAATTCGTATAGATCCCATACATCTAGATCCACCACCAAAACAAAACCTCACACCTCTAGAATCTCCACCGCCTAACCCCCCACCCCCTAAAGTAAATCAGGATCAATTAAGAGAGCATCTGAGCAAACCTTATTGTGATTCAAGGAAATATAGATCTAATAAAAAATGAGCCTAGAATCCCTCCCCATCTCACACAGTTTGCATCTACGATGCAAACTATTCTCGATTATGTTTGATCTATTAATGTGGACCTAGATAGGTTCAATCAATGGAGAGAAGAGAGGAGACAATTCTATGCAGATGGATTGTCCTATAAAGAAATCAATGACCTTAAAATTACCAAAAAATCCATGTGCCAATATTTTATTAGCCCTCAAACAAACCAACCAATTCCACCCACCAAAAAATGAATTTCAATTTTATGGCATAGGCACTCGCAGATAGCTGCATGTTTTTGGGATAGATGTTGGATGGTGTTTGATAATCCACCACATGGAAACTGTGAGGTGCCCCTATACTTTTTGAGAAATTTATGGGTTGAGTTTGAGTTGGGTTAAAAACCCAACTATTTTGATATGAGGTCATTTCAAGGAGTTGGGTGTGGCATGCCCCAACATAGACTAGGAGCACGTGTCGATCCTTAGCGACATGCTCCAATTGCTTCTATTGTTCCTCCTCCTCCTGGTGTTCCCACTGCATTTCAGCAGTAGACCATGTTATCGACATTAGGAGCATTGAGTTCACTTTAAAGAAATCTCATTCATCAGACTACACACATGGTGACTGAAGTGACCAATAGAGAGCATGGAGGCTCGGACTATAGGAATACTTAGGCATCCACTTTAGGTGACCCACATGCATCTGGGATAGAGTCATACATGAATTTACTATATTATGAGGATCATCCTACACAGGTATGTTCATCTTTTGAACTTAAATTTAATTCAGGTTTGAAATGTGAAAAATTCATGTAAATAATTATTGGTTCTCAGTTGTGATCATATGGTTTGTCCTTGATGACAAAATACCTTTCAGTTGATTCTTCTTGTTGACAAGTTCATATTGGTTTTTTCATGCTTCATCTTGATACAGATGTGTCTATATGGTTTACTTGTCTTGATATTATGTGGACAGTTTACATTCAGAATCTTAACTTCTTATGGTACTAATCTGTTTGAGCTTCTTACAAAACTCAAGTTATCTTATTTGTACAAGAAAGAACATTTCGGCGTGAGAATGCCAGGGTTTCCCCGATCCATTTTTTTTATTAACGTTTGTGTTGCCTTTCGGCAAGACGTTTCTGATGTCATGATGATTTGATTTTACATACAGGAAACTTTCAGCGTGACATTGACTTGGTTTTGGTGACAGAAAAGGTTCATATCGGCATAAGTTATACCATCGGTATAGGGTCACAGCGAGATTGTTGTCTCACCGACTATTACATGAGGTCGTTCATCAGCATAAGTAATCCCTATCGGCATGTTGTTTCATCGAGCGCTTTGTGTCTTGCCGACCGGCACAAGAAAGATCATATCGGCAAGATTTTCGGCATTGATATAATGTCTTAACGAACTCATCATGTCTCCCCGACCGGAAACAAAGGGTACTCATCGACAAGAGTTTTTTTTTCTTCGTTGTAATGTCTTGGTGAACTTACTTTAGTCTTGCCGACCGCCGTTGGAAAAATTGTATATTGGCAGGAGGTCTCAGTTTCGGTGTAATGTCATAGTGAACCCGTCAAGTCTTGGTGACTAAGTCTTATGAGGGGCTTTCGGCAAGAGGTTGGTATTGTCTCAGCAACTCAAAGTGGATAAATATTTTCGGTATGACATAGTGTGCTCTCTGAGAGGTCTCCCCAACATTGATATGTCTTGGTGATACATAAAACAAAAGGAACATTTCAATATGAATCATGTGCTCGAAGAAAGGTCTTTGCGAGTTTGAATTCTTATACCGACCGACAACATAAAGGTATACATCTCAATAAGAGTTAGGGTTTACGGCGTGAGGTCTCGACGAGTGACCTCCAGTCTCGCCAATGGAACACAAAAGGACATTGTCGGCATAAGTTCTGACTTGTCTCAACGACACACAAGATGGTAGGTGACTTTCGGTATAACGAAGTATTATCAATATGAGGTCTCCCCAAGAGCGATATGTCACGGTGACAAGTTTGATCATGTGGGCTTTTGGTAAGACACAGGATGCTCTAAGAGAAGTCACCCCGACTATGAATTGTCTTGGCGAAGGCAGATGAAGGATACATCTCGGCGAGAGTGTGTTTTTGTCATAGCGACTCATAATGGATAAAGCCTTTCGGTGAAACATAATGAAATCTACATAACGTCTCCCCAACAGCAGAATGTCACAGTGACAAACAGAGGGATGACTGACAGCGATAAAGTTGCCTTCGGCATAGTATTGAATTGTCTCGGCGAACAAGAATGATCACGTGGTCTTTTGGTGAAACTTAACAAAATCTACATAAGGTCTTCCCAATAACGTTTTGTCACGGCGACCCACATGAGAATGAAGGTTACATTTCGGTGAGAGAACTATTTTGTCTCAACTACCAGAAGAACGTTACATGGCTCTCGGCGTAACATAGGATATTCGTTATGACTTCTCCCCGACTCTGTTGGGTCATGGTGAAAGCGATAACTAAGGGGAATGACTGGTAATTTAATTACCTTCGGCAGGACTATCTGGATGTCTCAGCGAACGTTTAACAAACTCTGTCTCTATGGCCGACATGTGTTTTTCTAAGTATAGTTGCATGTCAACATCCTTGGTTGGCATCGAATCTCTGGCAAAATATTCTCTAAGAATTTAGAGGTTATGATTTTCTGTTAGTGGCCAGTCATGGTTTTTATGAAAATCTATCAGTTACAATTTGAAATCTCCTGATTCAGCGCAGAAATTAAAGCTCTCTGGATAGGCATTATTCTAATTTTTACCATCATCTACAGATCATCATTATTCAGCTTCATATTCTAAAATTAGCAAGAGAGTTTCAAAATCTTGTGAAAAACATTTTTTGAATATTTCTTCATGACAGACATACTTGAAATGTATATAAAAACGAGTGTTGAAAATAGTGTAGTCTCTCTAGTTGTAATTCTAGAATATTGTTCCTAGGGCATTAGGTAGACGAAGCCGAGAGTTATGAGCTTAACTGAAAATAGAGAGATCCTCTGATATATTATTATTGTTCTGAAAAATAATTTGAGGGGTTGGTGGTCCTTGAAATTGGTGTTTCAAAATGAGGGGTTGGTGCTCAGAAATTTGCCTATAAGGCATTGTTAACAGTGGTTTTTGAAGATTAAGCCAGTAAGGTAGTTTAGGAGTGGTTTTTCTACCCCAGGAGGGTTTTCCACTCAGTAAATCCTTTGTCTTATGGTCTCTTTGTTTTGGTGTCATATTGTTTTCTTGATTGTGATAATTTCTATCAGTCTGAACATTGTTGAATGATAATTCCTTCATATCTGCAAATATTTAGTTCAAATATCTTGCACAAGTCATTGTTGAAGAGTCTAATTCAAAAGGAAGCTTAAAATTTCTCATCTGTTTCATTGCTTAAGAATAGTTATAAAGTGCTAAAGGTGTTTGTTGTCTCAATACCTTTCTTGTCTTTAAATTTGCATTCAAATCAATTGTTTAAGAAGTGAGTCAATAATGTTGATCATGATTTGCATAGTCTTATGAGTTGCACTTGCACTTTCATCGTGCTTTGATTGTTAATCAATGTCAGCCATAACTGTTTTGGAAAATGCAATATATCTCACTCAAATCATATTTTCATAAGTTGTCTAATAGACTGAGTTAATACTATCATATCTTTGTGCTTTCAAAAGTGACTACTCTACTCTATTGTTGAAAGAAAAGGAAATTAGAATTAAAAATCTTGGTCGAAGTTGAAAAAATTTTGACACTGATTCACCCCCCCCCCTCTCAGTGTCTATCCATAACTCCAACAATTGGCATCAGAGTGTAGGGTCCTCTGATAGGTCTAATCCACCTAGGATTGTTCCTGGTTTCTTGGAGTACTTTGGTTAATATAGGAAAGAATAGAAGGAATAAGGGAAAAAGATGTTCTTAGCAAAATGCTATTCATCATGTTCAACCTGAATCTAGTATAAGGAATAACGAGGAAGAGTTCATAAATAGTAGCTCGGAAATGGTAGAGTATCCTAGATCTAGAACTCCTCAGTTTGAAGGAACAAACTTTATTATATGGAAAAATAGGATGGAAACATACTTACTTTCTTTAGGATCTGAAGTATGGGCAGCAGTTAAAAAGAGTTTTACTACATCTACAACATCTCCTTCCTCTCTTGAGGAGAAGAAAGCACTTGAATTCAATACTAGAGCTATAAATGCTATTTTTAATAACTTGCCAAATAAACTCATTACAAAAGGCATTCATTACAGCAGTGCTAAGGAAGTTTGGGACAAGTTGACTGAAATGAATCAGAATAGTGAGTTACAAGAGGATATATCTTTGGACACTGAAATATGTTGTGAAACATCTGAGAGTGAAGAAGGTGTAAACCTTCATAGTTTTGAAAAGAAGTCCAAGGAGATCATTAATGAATATTTAAATGATCAAGAAACTTGTGTAAAAGTAGATCAATCTTTGGGTGAAGTTAACTCTGAACAAGAATATGATGAACCAGAAAGTGAGGTTGATTTGGAAGGTGAACTCCTATGTGCCTTAGATACTATTAAGCAGCTTAGAAAAGAAAACAAGTTTTTAACAAGACAGCTTCAGCAAAAAGAGAGTTTGGAAGTCAAGTTAAAAGACAAGGGTGAATTGTGTAATAAACTAGAAAATGAGATTGATTCTTTAAAGAAATGTTCAGATAATGATTCCTTGTTAAAAGAACTAACTCTTAAGGACGATATGATTATAAGTCAAAAAATTGAAATTGAAGAATATAAGAGGATTGCAGACGTGAGTTCTGATTTGGAGATTGAAAAGATTGTTTGTCTAAAACTTGAAGAAGAGGTAGTTGCTTTAAGAAAAGAGCTTGAGAGTATCAAGGCTCAATCTAGTAAAATTCAAAAATTTGATCATAGTACTAATATATTGAATGAGATGTTGGGCAGGCAAAAGCATTCTAAAGATCCTACAAGAGTGGGATATGAGGTTGGACAAAGCTCTACAAACAAATCTAAACATGAAACGGTGTTTACTACTTCAGATGGAAAGAATTTTATAGCCAAGCAAACACCAAGAATGAAGGTTGATCTTGGTTACAGTATTGTTGCATCAAAGGATAACATTGACACTAGAAGACAATCTAAAGGTATTCTTAGAGAAAGGAAAAATGTCTTCAGATCTTCACATCCTTGGCATGATCATTCATTCAGGTATAATCATTCTTTCCAAGGATATTGTTATGTTTGTAATGACTATGGTCATAAGGCAATTGATTGCATAAGATGGTCAAATAAGAATCATTCTAATGTCCCTAGAAATGAGGATGTGATATGTTACAACTGTAACAATTTTGATCACTTGAGAAGAGACTGTAGAATAAATATTAGTGATAATAATGTAGGGAACAATGCTGGAAATGTCTGTAGGAAGTCTTCTATTTCTCAGAACAATCACAAAGTCATTTGTTTCAGATGTAATAACATTGGACATAAAGTACAGCAATGCAGATGCAATAGAATGACAGGTACTTTAAGAAAACAAGTGAAAAAGTCTTCATTGGAGTGGAGAAGAAAGAGCAATAAAGATGCTTCTGAGAAAACTCCTTGTGCACTCCTTGCACAAGTGTTGCCTTCTAGGTCTTGAGAAGAAGCAAAGACTCAGAGGGAGTCTATTATGGTAATATATTTTACCCCTATGGAGTCTAGAATGTGGTATGACATCTTGCATTTGCTTTTGGTGGTATAAGATGTAAAGAAATGGCTTATTTTGGCTCTCATGTTGATAGCTTTCAGAAGTTTTTGAAATGACTGTGCACTTTGTTTTTTAAATGAAATTTTTGGATGCTAATGGAGTCGTGAGTCTACGGAGTGTGGCATAAATAATATATGAGATATCTACTCCTGACAAAATGGTTGGAGGTTTATGTTCAAGAGGAGTTTTTTTTTTTTGTATGGGAGAAGAGTATCGAGACTTTCATGCATGAAGAAGCTGAGTTAAGATTGTGTGCGGAATGAAGATACTTACAATGTCTTTTGCAAGCTGTTATGAAGGAATTGAGTGTTTTGGTCTTCTGAGTATGGTATGGTGATCTAAGTAGGTTGCTACAGTAGTCTTGAGAACTGTGTATGTTTATGGGATATGCTCTAATGTTTGTGTTTCGATGAAGGAAGGTGACTGGTTGTATTAACCTCATCGTGTATGGCTGGGACTTATTTTTTGAACTCTGAAAATGAGTGTTGTGTGTGAAAGTGAGTGCAAGTTATATATATGAAAGCTGCTTGAATTCATGTTTTGATAGAAACAAAAGGAGAGAGCTTTGGTGTGCTGCCTTGAAGATAGATTATCTGCATGATGTTATTAAGTTTCTGATTTTGAAGTGGGAGTTATAGCACGGGTTGTTACTGCTGATTTCTCTGATAATTTATGTGCATTTGAAGTGAGTGAAGTTGTGTTGTTACAGTATGATGCTCTATCTTGCATTGGTTATGTGAAGTTATTCAATATGTCTACTGCACTATTTCTCTATTTGCAGCCGGTTCTTATGATATTTGGTTGGCTTCTCAATTGTGTTTCCTGGCATTGCACATTCTTCTCTTCTATTCTTTGTCATTGAGGCAAAAAGGGGGAGAGTCATTTGTGTTTTTCCATCAAGGACAAAGGGGTAGTTTGTTGGTTCTCAGTTGTGATCATATGGTTTGTCCTTGATGACAAAATACCTTTCAGTTGATTCTTCTTGTTGACAAGTTGAGATTGGTTTATCATGCTTCATCTTGATACAGATGTGTCTATATGGTTTACTTGTCTTGATATTCTGTGGACAGTTTACATTCAAAATCTTAACTTCTTATGGTACTAATCTGTTTGAGCTTCCTGCAAAACTCAAGTTATCTTATTTGTACAAGAAAGAAAATTTCGGCATGAGAATGCCAGGGTTTCCCCAATCCATTTTTATGATTAACATCTATGTTTCCTTTCGGCAAGATGTTTCTGATGTCATGACGATTTTATTTTACATACAGGCAGCTTTCGGTGTGACATTGACATGGTTTTGGCGACAGAAAAGGTTCATATCGGCATAAGTTATACCATCGGTATAGGGTCACAGCGAGATTGTTATGTCTCACCGACTATTCCATGAGGTGGTTCATCGACATAAGTAATCCCTATCGGCATGTTGTTTCATCGAGCACTTTGTGTCTTGTCGACCGGCACAAGAAAGATCATATCGGCAAGATTTGCGACATCGATATAATGTCTTAGCGAACTCATCATGTCTCCTCGACCAAAAACAAAGGGTGCTCGTCAGCGAGAGTTTTTTTTCTTCGTTGTAACATCTTGGAAAACTTACTTTAGTCTTGCCAACCACCGTTGGAAAAATTGTATATCGGCAGGAGGTCTCAGCTTCGGTGTAATGTCATAGCGAACATGTCAAGTCCTGGCGACTAAGTCTTATGAGGGGCTTTCGGCGAGAGGTTGGTATTGTCTCAGTGACTCAAAGTGGATAAATATTTTCGGTATGACATAGTGTGCTCTCCGAGAGGTCTCCCCAACATTGATATGTCTTGGTGATACATAAAACAAACGGAACATTTTGGTATGACTCATGTGCTCGAAGAAAGGTCTTGGCAAGTTTGAATTCTTATACCGACCGACAACATAAAGGTATACATCTCGGTAAGAGTTAGGGTTTTCGGCTTGAGGTCTCGGTGAGTGACCTTTGGTCTTTCCGATGGAACACAAAAGGACATTGTCGGCATAAGTTCTGACTTGTCTCAGCGACACACAAGATGGTAGGTGAATTTTGGTATAACTAAGTATTATCAATATGAGGTCTCCCCAAGAGCGATATGTCATGGCGACAAGTTTGATCATGTGGGCTTTCAATAAGACACAAGATGCTCTACGAGAAGTCACCCCGACTATGCATTGTCTTGGCGAAGGTAGATGAAGGATACATCTCGGCAAGAGTGTGTTTTTGTCACAGCAACTCGTAATGGATAAAGCCTTTCGGTGAAACATAATGAAATCTACATAACGTCTCCCCGATAGCAGAATGTCATAGCGACAAATAGAGGGATGACTGACGGCAATAAAGTTGCCTTCGGCATAGGTATTGAATTGTCTCAGCGAACAGGAATGATCACGTGGTCTTTCGATGAAACTTAACGAAATCTACATAAGGTCTTCCCGATAACGTTTTGTCACAACAACCCACATGAGAATGAAGGTTACATTTCGGTGAGAGAACTATTTTGTCTGAACGACCAGAAGAACGTTACATGGCTCTCGGCGTAACATAGGATATTCGTTATGACTTCTCCCCGACTCTGTTGGGTCATGGCGAAAGCGATAACTAAGGGGAATGACTGGTGATTTAATTGCCTTTGGCAGGACTATCTGGATGTCTCAGCGAACGTTTAACAAACTCTGTCTCTATGGCCGACATGTGTTTTTCTAAGTATAGTTGCATGCCGACATCCTTGGTTGGCATCGAATCTCTGGAAAAATATTCTCTGAGAATTTAGAGGTTATGATTTTTTGTTAGTGG
Source organism: Sequoia sempervirens (assembly GCA_007258455.2). Classification (NCBI taxonomy): domain Eukaryota; kingdom Viridiplantae; phylum Streptophyta; class Pinopsida; order Cupressales; family Cupressaceae; genus Sequoia; species Sequoia sempervirens. The sequence goes on from VDFB02387052.1 coordinate 25,816, forward strand.
GCAGTCATGGTTTTTATGAAAATCTATCAGTTACAATTTGAAATCTCCTGATTCAGCGCAGAAATTAAAGCTCTCTGGATAGGCGTTATTCTGATTTTTACCATCTATAGATCATCATTATTTAGCTTCATATTCTAAAATTAGCAAGAGAGTTTCAGAATCTTGTGAAAAACATTTTTTGAATATTTCTTCATGATAGACATACTTGAAATGTATATAAAAACCAGTGTTGAAAACAGTGTAGTCTCTTTGGTTGTAATTCTGGAATATTGTTCATAGGGCATTAGGTAGACGAAGCAGAGAGTTATGAGCTTAATTGAAAACAAAGAGATCCTCTGATATATTATTATTGTTTTGAAAAATAATTTGAGGGGTTGGTGGTCCTAGAAATTGGTGTTTCAAAATGAGGGGTTGGTGCCCCTTGAGTTGGTGCTCAGAAATTTGCCTATAAGGCATTGTTAATAGTGGTTTTTGAAGATTAAGCCAGTAAGGCAATTTAGGAGTGGTTTTTCTACCCCAGGAGGGTTTTCCACTCGGTAAATCCTTTGTCTTATGGTCTCTTTTTTTTTGTGTCATATTGTTTTCTTGATTGTGATAATTTTTATCAGTTTGAACATTGTTGAATGATAGTTCCTTCATATATGCAAATATTTAGTTCAAATATCTTGCACAAGTCATTGTTGAAGAGTCTAATTCAAAAGGAAGCTTAAAAGTTCTCATATGTTTCATTGCTCAAGAATAGTTATAAAGTGCTAAAGGTGTTTGTTGTCTCAATACCTTTCTTGTCTTTAAAGTTGCATTCAAATCAATTGTTTAAGAAGTGAGTCAATAATGTTGATCATGATTTGCATAGTCTTATGAGTTGCACCTGCACTGTCATCATGCTTTGATTGTTAATCAATGTCATAACTATTTTGGAAAATGCAAGATATCTCACTCAAATCATATTTTCATAAGTTGTCTAATAGACTGAGTTAATGCTATCATATATTTGTGCTTTCAAAAGTGACTACTCTACTCTATTGTTGAAAGAAAAGGAAATCAGAATTAAAAATTTTGGTCAAAGTTGAAAAAATTTTGACACTGATTCACCCCCCCCTCTCAGTGTCTGTCCATAACTATTTGGTGTAGACGCATGATCACACGATGCCTGAAACTCAATATGATCATCGTGTCTATATGTCAAGTGTTGTAGATCTGGGCTCACCTTTTGGATAGGTACTTGAACCAATATATATTAAATAATTTGTGTGAATATATCTAATTTAATTTGAATTTGTACACATGTGTGAATTGATATATTATATCTAGATGTGGGGAGGTCATACAATACCTAGTACTAACCAACCACAAGTTGTGGTGGGTGCTTCTAAGACATCATCGACTCAGGTGTGTGCTTTCAAAAGTTTGTTAAGTTTAAATTAAATACACATCATAGATCTAATTTAATTTGTTCATTTACATACACATGTGTAAATGATCTATACAAACTGTTGTACATCTATATACAGGGATTTCATGAGATACCCATGGTAGGTGCACCTGAGACATCGTCGGCATTTATGCATGGGAAATCTCAGGTGCAAGATTATGAGGTCATATCATTCAAGGTTGTAAACTTTACTAAATCTCCTATACAATTTTTACAGACCTTTTAAATATATATATATATATATGAGGTTTTAACATATTGTTTGCTTTATATGAATATGCAGGATATAGTAGATCAGGCATTTGGATCTTCTCAAGTGATAGTTATGGTACCTGTTGAACAAAATGTGCTAGTAGATTCACATGATCATATGGTAATTTATGCATACTAAAAATCATTTTTACTATATTTACTAGATATTTAATTAAATTTATTTTTGTTTATAAGTTTATATTTTCAAGTTTAAATATGTTTAATTATATCAAAATTTCTAAATAACTTTAAATCTAATTTCAAGTTTCTTGTACTCTTTTACAGCATGATGTGGGTACATCTGATCGACATGGAACAAAGAGGAAACTTGATTTGACTGATCAGCCTGATAGTTAGATGGTTTTAAATTTTATGGACTATGGATCTCTAGTTTTATTTAAACATGTGTTGGAATTGACATATACATCTTGACATATAAATTTTATGAACTATCTATCTATAGTTTTATTTTGAACATGTTATTGCCATATTTGTGTTTATTTATATCAGTTGACTTTAATATGATGATTATATATGCAGTCAATTATGATCGTGTTATGTTCATTTTGATGATTGTATGCACTCATGTATGTATGATATAAATTATCTAATTTTCAAGTAATACATGCACTATATAAATCCTTATCTAGAATCAAATTTCATATATATAATTTATCACATGGTTAGGTGACAAATTAAAACATTCCTTAAATAGTTTAGATCATATTCATAATAAATTAAGGGCAGGTAATTTTAACTATTTTCCAATTCTAGCAAATATTTGAATCAATAAACAAAAATCTATCTCCTTGTATGTATAAAATGTATAATCTATACAATTGAACAATTATATACAATGTGGTAAATTTACAAGACATGAAACGTATAATCTATAAAATTGGAACAAGATATTTAAAAAGTGACTAATAAGCTCATTGAAGTTCATACATCGAACAAACATATATAATGTATATTGATGTTTAATACAACTATATAACATGATGAAACATATATGTGCATACATAGATACAATTAAAGCTTAACAACTTTTAGGCGAAGACCAAAAATTGATATTTACATAGTCTCTTGATAAAATAATTTTCCAATGGCAATCACATGGTAGACCGACTTGATGAGAACCTACAAAAATAATTAATGTAAGTAAAGTAACTATAATTTTTATGAGTCATTTAAGTAAAAAATACATGCGAGAAAAGAACAATATATAGTAAATTCCATACAAATTCAAATGATGTTTGCCATAGGATGGATTAAGGGGACCTAAGAGGATATATAGCTTAAGGGGGGTCTTAAGAGAATGCCTTAAGGGGAGTTAAGAGGATGGCTTAAGAGGATGCATGTCATGAACCCTAGGATATGGCTTAACGGGTCCTAAGAGGATGGCTTAAGGGGAATTATGAGAGTGACTTAAGGGATGCAAGATTGTGGATTAAGGGTATGTAAGAGGATATGACTAAAAGGGATGTAAGAGAGCGGATTAAGGGGATGCAAGAGGGTGGATTAAGGGGAGTTGATAGAATGACTTGAAGGGATGTAAGAGGGTGGATTAAGGGGAGTTGATAGAATGACTTAAAGGGATGTAAGATAGTGGATTAAGGGGATGCATGCCATGAACCTTATGATATGGCTTAACAGACCCTAAGAGGATGGCTTAGGGGGAATTATGAGAGTGGCTTAAGGGATGCAAGATTGTGGATTAAGGGGATGTAAGAGGATATGACTTAAGGGCCCTTTAAGAAGATGGCTTAAGGGGATGCAAGAGGGTGGATTAAGGGGAGTTGATAGAATGACTTGAAGGGATGTAAGAGGGTGGATTAAGGGGAGTTTATAGAATGACTTAAAGGGATGTAAGAGGGTGGATTAAGGGGAGTTGAGAGAATGACTTTAAACCCTAAACCCTAAACCATAGGACCTAAATCCTAGGAGATGAACCCTAAACCCTTAAAATCCATATAGATTTGTTATTCTAAGCATCTCATGAACCCTAGAAACCCTAAACCATATGACCTAAAGACTAGGAGATGAACCCTAAACCATTAACCCATATAGATTTGTTATTCTAAGCATCTCATGAACCCTAGAAACCCTAAACCCTAAACCATATGACCTAGAGACTAGGAGATGAACCCTAAACCATTAACCCATATAGATTTGTTATTCTAAGCATCTCATGAACTCTAGAGAGACTTAAGGGGATGTGAGTGGATGGATTAAGGGTAGATATAGAGGATATGGATTAAGGGTCCTAAGAGGATGGCTTAAGGGGTGTTGAGAGTGACTTAAGGGGATGCAAGTGGATGGATTAAGGGTAGATATATGAGGATATGGATTAAGGGTATATAAGGATATGGATCCTAAGAGGATGGCTTAAGGGGTGTTGAGAGAGTGACTTAAGGGGATGCAAGTGGATGGATTAAGGGTAGATATATGAGGATATGGATTAAGGGGTCCTAAGAGGATAACTTAAGGGGTGTTGAGAGAGTGACTTAAGGGGATGCAAGTGGATGGATTAAGGGTAGATATACGAGGATATGGATTAAGAAAGGATAGCTTAGGGGTGTTGAGAGTGACTTAAGGGATGGATTAAGGTAGATATATGAGGATATGGATTAAGGGGTCCTAAGAGGATGATTAAGGGGTGTTGAGAGAGTGACTTAAGGGGATGCAAGTGGATGGATTAAGGGTAGATATATGAGGATATGGATTAAGGGGTCCTAAGAGGATGGATTAAGGGGTGTTGAGAGAGTGACTTAAGGGGATGCAAGTGGATGGATTAATGGTAGATATACGAGGATATGGATTAAGTGGTCCTAAGAGGATGGCTTAAGGAGAGTTGATAGAATGACTTAAGGGGATGAAAGTGGATGGATTAAGGGTAGATATACGAGGATATGGATTAAAGGGTCCTAATAGAATGGCTTAAGGGGAATTAATAGAGAGACTTAAGGGGATGCAAGAGGATGGATTAATGGTACATAAGAGGATGGCTTAAGGGGTTTTAAGAGAATGGCTTAAGGGGATATGAAATCAATTATAAACTTTTTATAAAATGACAATGAATTAAATTTATTTTTATATTTATACTATCAATTAAATGTTTCTAGAACTATATATAGTTACCTGTCTCTAGATTCGAATTCTATTGTAATATATGTGCATCTCCTCTCTTTTTTGTAAAGCATCTAATTTTGGGAGACCTGAAACAAAAAATTATATAAAAATTTAGTTAGGAAATGACTAAAGACAAATATATATATATATATATATATATATATATATATATATATATATATATATATATATATATATATATATATATATATATATATATATATATATATATATATATATATATATATATACAACTATATACTTACCAATATTTATTTACCTCATTGTACCATTTGCATCCTCTCTTTTTTGTAATGCATCTATGATTGTCTCATGATCATCCATTAAAAGTGTCCATAAAACTTTATTAGTAGGCCTCTCTTGATATCTAACTATTTTTATATTGGTTGCCAAAATCAAATGTGAATAATGTATAATCTTCTTGAGTCTTTCATAATCTTCAAATGCAGGCAATCCATTCTTTCTCATCAAATATTTCTGAAGCCAGGTGCCAACAACAACCACTGAACCAGTTGGATACTCAAAGTTTTCATCATCCACTCTAGGATGTACCAACTTATGTTTTCTCTCAACACATCTAGCCAACCAGTACTTCGTCTCCTCTTCATTCCCCTTTGGTGCAACAACAGCATACACATGTCCTGCAAAAATAAATAAAAAATTCAATAAAGAGTGACTTATATTTAATTCACATATAAACATGAATACATATAAAATTCAATTCAATAAATAATGTACCTTCTTGTACAAGATCTAAAACACGATCATAATCATTTGATGTGAACACTTGATTATCTTCAATTATTTCCATGTTGAACATGTGTCGATGTAGGAATTAAGGCTCTTTGTTTCCATTGTTCGACCCATTCCATATTTTCATATGCCTCCCAATCACCTGCAATACAAAATTGACAAAAGCATGCCAACTCCCTTGTCCATATTGTCCATGTGTTTGTATTTGAACTCTTAAAAAAATGCCATTTTGTAGATCCATTAATTGTTTTACAATCTTGTCGAGAAAAAATATCATTTTCTTCAACTAATAAAAGAAGCATCGAATTATTGAGCTCTCACTTGTTCTTGTAGATAATTTGGTATTGTACCAATCTACAATTGCATGTGCATCTCTAAATTTTGTAGCATCCTCAAATTTTAGTTGCTCTCTAGCAAGAGCTCTTTTCACACATGCACCTACTCCATCGTGTTCTTCTTTACCATGACCAGCTTAAAAAAACTCCATATGTGTTGGATATTATTTTCCTTATGAACTCTACATAACCAATAAAACATTCTAGCATTTTTGAATTGACCCGTCCAATTATCCGACCATATGATATGTTCTAGCATTTGAATTCCTCTCTTTTGAATTTTTATAAAATATATAAAAACAATATTGAACAAACTCGAATGAATGTAATTGATTGTCACTTACATAAAAATGGCACTCTCTCAAAAAAATTCTATTATCTTTTGTACTATCATCTGCATGTCTATAAACAATGTGAACAAATATAGCTACTTGCACTGAATTATAATACTGTGATTGAATTTCTTCTTGTGGAGCAAGAGTATAATTTTCAGCAAAATCAACAACTGACAATATAGTTCCAATTGGGAATGTGTTTTTACATAAATGAAATTGATTATCAAGCCAATGAGCATACTAAGAGTGTTGAACATATTTAGGTACAATCTTATCTTTAAATTCATTAATAAATGCATGCACACTAAATTTTTCCACAATTAGCTCACAACATTTTCCAATTTTTCTATCTTTTAAAGAATACTCAACATTTTTAATTTTTTTTACATCCAATAATTGTTGTCCATATTCATCTACACTACTTTCATGCATGCATTCTCCTAATAATAAAAAGTTACCACATCTATCGCATTCTCCAGAAATACATGATTTTAAATAAAATAAGTTTCCATTAGAGGGTTCACAAAACAAACCTGCTATAAAATCTTTGATTCTTTCAGGTGGCATATTAATACCACAAATGTCCTGCATAATTTGGTTAGCATGCAAAGTGCATCATATATATCGAAAACTATCATAATAATAACAAAATTGTACATGAGTCTTACATTAAGAGATTCATTTCTTATTAATTATAACATACCAAGGTTTACACTTTTCGAATGATCTTTGACTTATGTTAATATTTAATGGTAAGATTGAAGCATCTAATTTTTTTTATATAATTCGGTTTGATTCATATCTAAGAGATCCTTTGGATGAGGTTCACGAATTTTGGAATCCACCCTTAATTTTAGGACATCTCTAATGTTAGGTGATACTCTTGTATTATTATGCCAAAATTTATCGATTAAAGATTTAATTTCATTAGTTAATTTCATGTATGATCTTTGAAGTCTACCATTAAAACTCCAACATTGATTAATTGGATCCTCTTCAATACTTTCTCTTCTTTTAGCATCTCTTATCAAAGTTCTAGGATTTACTTTTATGCATTTACTAATCTTACTTAACATTCTTTTATTTGAAGCTACTTTATCAACTAGAGCAGTTGTTATTGCATGACAAGCCGCATTCTTATCTTTCAATCAACTTTTCTTACCTATAAAATCAATAGCATTAGCAACACTAGATATGACTTGTTCTACTGAATCATCTTTCTTTTTTGGTTTTACAAAAACACCTAATTTTTTCATCACTATTCTCATTTTCGACATTATCATCAATTGCACCATGAGTTGATATTGGAATCCTAATTTCTTTCTATAAAAAAACATTTTATATATTCTATTTCCATAAGTTCTAATTTGTCTCCAAGAAACTTTACCACGAAGATTATCTAGCACATCTCTTTCAATTGTAAAAAAAACATTTTCAGGTTCATCCATACAAGGGGTTTCATTTTCATTCACACAAGGGGTTTTATTTTCATTTTCAAATGTAAAAGGAATTTCATTCACATTTTCATCAATATGAGGGATTTCATTCTCATTTGCATTCTCATAAGATATAATTTCATCATTTTATTTTTTTTGCATTGTTTCAACCTTACAATTATTGATATCATCAATGGTGTATCCAACTTCATCTAAACAAGCAATATCAATATTATCAAAACTTGGGTTTGAACATATACCTAGATAGATTGTATGAATAGGGGCATTTTCCATATCATTGGGAGGTGGATTTGAAGACATATCCGAAGTTGTTTGCATAGGTACTATTTCCATATTATTCAAAGTTGAAGTTGAAGGAATAGTTGGGTTTGTCTCCATAATTGTATTTTCTTCCATATTCACCATCTCCACATTTGCATCATCTACATTCATTTCATCATTCATGGCTTCCTCTTCAACATTCTTGGAACTAGATGCTTGCAAATTTTTCATTTGATGAATCATTTATATTCTATCCCTTTGTCTTTTTGCTTCCATATCTCTATTTGCTTGAATTTCTTCGAGTGTCATTAACTTTCTACATTTTTTTCTTTGTCTTTGCTTATCACCCATGGTTATCAAACCCTCTTTTATGACAAAAAAAATGATTCAAGTAACCTATTTTCAAATTGTTGTCTCCTTCAAATATTCAAATAAAACTATGTAGTATGAAGATCCTTTTTTCTATAAACTTTGAAGTACAAAAACATCATGAATACATCCAAAAATTCTCTTTTTCTAAATCTTCTCATAAAAAGTTCTTGTACTTGATTCCACTTCAGAAAATTCAACCTGCACTGTCTCTTCCAACAATTTGAATAGAATATGCCCTGCACAAGACAAACTTGCAATAAAAAAATGCAGAAAATGGCGCTTTCGGACCATACTGTAGAAAATGAATGTTGCAGAAAAAATGTGTTTTATCAGTATTTTCCAAATTAAGAAAAAAATAGCTATATCAGAAACGCGTACGTGTTGTGAAATGCATACGTGTTACCTTTACCCAACAGGTAAATAGATAACGCATATGTGTTATGAAACGTGTATGCGTTTCATTTAAATAACATGTACGTGTTTTAGTAACGCGTATGCGTTATTTAAAAATTGAATTCCCAACCCACATGCAGCCTTGGTTTTAGGCTTGGGAAAGGCTTGGCAATCCGAGCCTTAGCCTTTGACCTACAACTAAAAACTAAGGCAGATTGAAGAAGAATGTCTGACTTTGGCAATATGGCTAATGGACTTTTTTTTTTAATCAATCCCATTAGAGAACATGATGTCCACTTTCCAAATATATAATTTTTATTAAGATTGGATTATGTTTGCTATTTTTTAATTAATTTCTAAGCAAATTAGTCCTTAAACTTGAAATGTTAGGCTTTTTTTGTTTTTTAATAAAAAAAATTTGTTAAGTTTCTTGTAAAAAAACTTATATGGAATCAAACTTCAAACAATTCTCTACACAATGAAGAAAAAACGATTCAAAAAATGTTTAGTTTAGGTCCAATTATGTTGTTCGTACATGATTTTTAAAAATAGCAATTAAGGCTAATAAAAATTCAATAAAAAAAATTCAACAAAAAATTACAAAAAAATTCCACACCAATCTTCATGTTGTTAACTCTCTTTTCCTAAAAGGAATTAGCAAAATACTTTTATTTGGGTCAAAAAGTGGTGTTTGTACATGTTCTTGGTATGGTAAAAAAAATGGACTTTTAAAAAATGGTTTTTATAGATCCCTATCAAAATTTAATTTCTATAATATGGGTATTTGAATAATTTACATATTTGGAAACTAGATTTAAAATTTTATATTACTGATTTTTTTTAAGATTCATTGTGTAAGTGCCTCAAATTTTCAGTCCAAGCGTGACAAATTCTAAAAAACAACAAAAATACTTCCACCTTTTGAGTTTTTTGTGTACCCAACTTCTTGCATCAGCCCCTACAATCTTCCATGGCATCTTATACACTCTAATGGAAGACCATGTTGATGACTTATTGGCTAAATCATTGGAAAGGGGTGATCATTTGCGAGTTATAGGAAAAATATTCAAGCAACTAGAAGAATATAAGGTAAGGTTGAATCCTAAGAAATGTGTATTTTGAGTGACATCAGGAAAAATTCTAGGCTACATTGTTTCTAGAGGAGGCATTGAAGTTGACCTTGCTAAAGTTAAAGCCATAATAGACATGCCACCACCTACCAACATCAATCAGCTACAAACATTACAAGGAAGACTCCAATCCATCTGACAATTCATAGCATAACTAGCAAACAAATGTCATCCATTCTAGCATTTACTCTGAAAGGGAGTACCATTTATGTGGACAGAAAAGTGTCAAGAAGCTTTTCAACAGATTAAGGATTACCCATTAACACTACCAATCTTGATGCCACCTATTGATGGAAGACATCTTATATTTTATATATTAGCAACTTCATCTGTGTTGGGGCATTACTTGCACAAAATGATGATGAAGGAAGGAAACGAGTAATCTACTACATCAGTCATACACTTGTGGGCTATGAACTGCTTTTCCATAATTAGCCTAAAAAAGAACATAAACATTGTTAGTCAACAAGCAACTAGTAAAATTATTAAAAAGAATGGATCATATGGATCATGTGGCCTAACCACGTACAGATTTGAGAAGTAAAATTAAATGAAACCATGGAAAGTGACTTACCACAAGATTTTGCACAAATTGTGTCTGATGCGGGAAAATGGGCAAAGGTTGCAATCCAAAATTAGGCGTCGCTTTACTTCTCCATTTTGGCGGGCTACCTTGAAAATAAGGTTTCGACTAATTGCTCCATTTTGGTGGGGTACATTGAAAATAAGGTTTTCACCAAGGTTTTAGAGTATGTTTATTAAAATGAAAATTATGCTTATATAAAAAAAATTGGTCCTTTTTCCTCTTAGATTATTTGGTTGCTTATTCTTATCTTTTGTTTTTTCTCTTCCTTTTGCTTATTTTTTTGTTTTTCAAGGTTTTTGGGTTTTAATTTTTTAGGTTCTCTTATGGTTTTCATTAATTTTTATAATTTGGTGGTTTTTCATCAATTTAGAAGAAACTTTGGTGTTCATATGATGACACCACAAAACAAAATATTTATTCCACAAAAAATATTTATTAATAATTTTATTTGTAATATTTTATTATTAATTATGGCAGGCTACAATTGAAAATAAGGTCTTGACGAAGGATTTAGAGTATGTTTATTAAAATGAAAATTATGGCCAAGATTTTAATAATGAGCACATTTATTTAGTCATTTTTGTTTGTCTGATATTAGTCATTTTTATTTGTTTGATATTAGTCATTTATTTAGTCATTTAATTATGATTTTACCCGATGACCTAATTAGTCACTTATAAATGACCAAATTAGTCATTTATTTTTCAAATACTACTAGTGGTAGTCACATGACTAAAATTTTTAGTCACGTAGTCATTTATTTGCCAAATTCTACTAGTGTCTAACAAGTCCTCTACAATGGTAACATGGGCATCAACCGTGTGGTCAGAACAACAAACAAGTTCCTAGAAGTGCAAAATATACTCGAGGGAATAAGGAAATTCTGCATCGACTTCCTTGAGTTATACAGGATCACGTACTCCAAACTTGAGGCTATCCTCAAGGTCCTAATGGATCCTGGGAGAAGGAGTTTGCTGGTAAAAGGACATCATTGGCTCGTGGAGACTTGGAAACTAAGCCTTGACCACAGAAAGGAGGTGTTAGAACAAGTGCTCCATGAGGTGGAGCTTGAGATTGATTGGATCAAGGAAGTCTGGGATGCTTGTGAAGAATAAATAAGGTTGATCACAGACTTTGATGTGCCTACCATTGAGTTAGATCCAGAAAAGATAAAGCCCTACTTTCACAAGAAAATGGAGAATGAGACTATGAATGCATTGATGCTAGATTTCATGGGTTTTGCTGCTTGAGCCTTCACTCAGTCCAAGTAGGTGATTAAGAATGCACAGAAATATGACAGGGATTGGATGACCTCACAAATAAATCCAAAAAATTTAACTTCTAGGTGATTCAATCAGATATATTGGAGTGGGATAAGCTCTAGGGATTGATTAGCAAGTTTGTGGAGTATGCCACATTAAGGAGGAATGAAGGAATTCTTGTGATTGATGATGAATTCCTTGCAGTGTAGCTACAGTAAAAGGAAATCAACAAAAGACAAAAGAGCTACAGTGCTGCCACAAGAAAACAAAATAGGGAAAATGACAAGATTGTAATTTTAAATTGTAATATATTTGTGGGTAGGTGAAACTCTAGTTTGTAGTGAATCTTGGCCACACAATGAAAATCAATCTTGGCCATTCATTTTACTTTTTGGACACTATAAATAGGGGGTCTCCTCTCATTTTCAAGGGATTTGAGTTGTTGTAAAGGCATGCTGCTGAAATTTTAATAGAATTTCATTGGCTTTTGGTGAATTCTTGAGTTTTAGTTGCATGTTACATGTTTCTTCTCCCATAGTTAATTTGATTAGATTTACTTTGTTGTTTTGCATGTTTTAGCTTGCTTTAGTAGATTAGTTAATGTTGTTCACTGATTTTGAAGAATTCTATTGTGTGTTGGCATCCTTCCTTGTCCATACTTTTTGTTGTTTATTGATGATAAATAGCTATGTAAAGTTAGTCTGGGCATAAACTAAAAGTTTCTCTAAACTTCTATCTTTTATTCATGCTTATGGTGAATGAGTGGTTGAATATCTGCAGTCTTTAGAAGTTTGCACTAATTTCATGATACTATGAGGTAATCTGGTTAAGTGAAATTCAGTTTTAGGAAGGCTATCTGCAACAGGGTCCTCCATAATCATTGTTCACTGCTAGTTTCAGATCCAGGAACTCCTTCTCCTCCCTGCCCTTTTTCTTTTTTTTTTAATAAATAACCTATGCTAAGGTTCATTGCACATTGTAAAGCCAAATCTCAAGCTGAAATAGGAGTTTAAGACTGTTGTTTGAACCTGCAGCAATTGCACACTAACTTCCACATCTCATGAACTCCATTTTAGGATCCAACTTCCCTCCAGCTTAACTCTGTAAGTATGCCCTGTGATTACCAGCAAAATCACATTGAACCAACTGAGAGATTCCAAGCATGTTTTGACCTGACCCCTGAGAGACCTTGGGGTGATTTTCAACAACTTCTTGTTGGAGATTGCCTTTCAAGAGAGGTAGTGTATCTATGCACTGCTTGTGTTGAGAAGGTGCAAAAACACCCATCAACAGGTTTCCTCCAACACTAATATTGCTCCTACTTCTCCCAAAATTATGGTTCTTAACAATGTAAAGAGCCCCAAGCATCCTCAAGTTTAAAAGGAAAAAGATGGCTCCAAAGTGGTCAAAATAGTAGTTCCCTCAATACCCTCTCAGCCTGTGGAAACTCTTGTTGCTAATACTCATAGTTTATCTATGTCTAACAAAGGTTAAAAAATTATTTTGGAAGGGACTTCAAGCTCCTATCCAACAAGTTGTGTCAACGAATCATCAAGCTTCCAAAAATGTTGAAGGTATTTTGTCAAGAACCAATCTACTAATATTGATCAAAATCATATTTGTAAACCCACCATGAATCCTCCAACTCCTTGACAAGGTTGTGTTTGCCTTAAGGATAAAAACCAAGGTCTAAAAGAAAGCTTTGACCTCCAAAATAATATTCTAAAATTATTTTATGGAAGTATCAAAATCTCTGAGCTAGACTACAAAATATTGAAACTGCTATTCATAAGGAGGATGTTGGAGGTGGTAATAATAATATTACCTTTGATGAAGACCTTTGGTAAAAACTCAATATGTTATCCACTCTATTTTAGTATAGGGAAAATTTGGATAAGGGACTATTCATGCTCTAGAAAAATGAGGAATAGTTGAAGGAAAAGATTGTTGAATCAATAAAATTTAGTAACAACACTATTTTGAACTTGGCCATTGGTCTCTTTATCTTTCAATGTGCATTATAGAAGTGAAAAAGGAAGGCTTCTAGTGAAGGTCCTACCAACTCAACTAGGGCCAAGTTCTCAATCCACCAATCTAGCATCATAGATCTAGATGACAAGACCCTAGAGAGTTCTAATGAGGAGCAAGTTAATTTCATTGCCAAGGAGTGGGAAGTTGTTTCAAGTCTTCAAAAATTGGTCGAATCCAACTAAGAGAATTCTCTCATCTAGTTCCCCCCCTCTTTATTGACTTGGTATTGATTATGTGATGTTCCTTCACCTTACTTTTGTGTATGTTGGATCTTTAAGCTCCTTTGTTATCACACTCCTTGCAGGACTCATTTCTCTTATTGTGTAACCACATTATTATTAAAAATATTTAAACCCTTTCAAAAACCTATTTTTATTTAATATAAAAAATAAAACATTAAATCTTATTTATATAATTAAAAAATTGAAATAAACACATATAGAATATATAACTTTCAAAAATAATCGTTTAGTTGCTATTATTATCTCTATTACAATCTATATTTCTTTCCATCATGATATTCCTTTATTTAATATTCTATTTATCTTCTATTATATTAAATTCTTGTTTATTCATTCATTCTCACTCACACTACCCTATATGTAACATATAATTAACCTTCAATAGATCAAATAAATGTTGAAAAACCTTTAAAATGTGCCTCTTCTTAAATGTGATTTCTTTTTATGGAAAAAAAAAAACCATAGATGGTGTCACATTAATTTTCTGTGTCCTTCCATTGGGTGGCACTTGTTTCCTTGTGTGTAATCATACATTACTGGTTAAGATAATTAAAAAAACAAAAGATGAAGAATCTTACCAATAATTTCAATTAAAAGAAAATCTGCCTATTAACATGTTATTCCTAAGAACCATGATCAACATCAATAATGAGATACCACAATTAGTATAAAAGACAAAAACTGGTGGAACACTTTTTATTTATTTAAAAACACAAACAAAAAGTTACACTTTTTTAAATTTAAAAATACAAACAAAAAGTAATTCTCTTTAAAGGAAAAAAAAAATTATGTAAAGATCTTGCAAAATCAAGATAACATCTTAAAAAAATGGAAAAAAAATGGAAAAAAAATGGAAAAGTGAACTTATTGTGATAAACTTGGACATTTAAAAAATAATTGTTGGAAGAAGATTACTGAGATCTTATTAAAAAAATATGATCATTCAAAACTTTGATTTCTTCCGCATTGAAAAAAGAAAATAGTGTCCCTTTTATTTTATGTTGATTTTGTTTTGTCTTCTCTTGCATTAGTATCCCAACCACAATATTTCATTTAATCTTATTCTAACTGTGATGTAGATGACCACATAAAGGAACAACTTAGCAAATATGGTAAGTAATTTCATATAAGCATTTGAACTGTAATATGTTTTTAAATTGTATTTTTATATCATTTAATCTTTATGTTTGATATAGACTAATTTTATTTTCAATTGATTGAATTTTTTTGTTGGTAGGTTTTATATCAAATTTAGATTAACAATTTTATATGAGAACATAAGATCAAACTTGTATCTTTTTGGCTGGGAATCAAGAATTAAGAATATCCATTTTGTCAAAATCATCTAAAATATGATCTCAAATTCATCCCTTATAATATTAGAAATCTTAAACATAAATACATAAAACTATTTAAACATGGATAAACTCCAAAAAAAATTAACCTTTAATACATACAAATTTGAATTGTTCTTGGAAAAAATTGTAACTGTGACTGTGAGAACAAATGAATTTTGGAAAAAAAAATTAAAAAATTCTTAATTATGAGTTTTTGAATAATATTGTGTAGCGGGGCGGAGGGCTTAGTTCAATTGTCTAAAGCATCCTGTTGTAGGCATGAGGTCCCGAGGTTTAGTCTCTCCTTCATCCCCATGGTATTGGAGAGCGTATCATGCAACGTCACCAATCACGTGAAAAAAGTTTACCAGACACACTACAGTTTATAGAAGGACTGCCCCATTCTTTCAGTCTTTTAAAAAAGAAAAGAAAACAAAATAATAATAATATTGTGTAACATAAGTACACAATATGATCCATCATGCTTGACATAAGCTGGTGAGTATATCTATAGATTTGTCAATGGATGGCAGATATATGTGCAAATGTGAACTTTCTTTTTTAAGAACTTGCAACCAGAAATGTCAGTTCACATGTGACTTCTGCAAAAAAAAAATGAGTTCCTGAATTGACATTTCAACCACACCACAGGATCCATGGTAGGATGAATCTGCCATTCAAGAACTTGCACAAAGCTTTATGGAAAAGTCTTCTATTATAATGCTATGTGGAAGACTTATCGGTCAATGTTTTTACCTGAACTTATGGATTTTATGGCAAAAACATTTGCAACCTTAATCTTCATCAACCCAAATTTTTATGTGGATTTCTATTGATAATTTCAGGAAGCTTGGCCACATAGACAAGTTCTGACCACCATATCTCCCCCTTTAGAGGGAAAAACACTATTTCAGCAAAACAAAGGAGAGTTCAATAAGATTTAAAGAGAATTTGAAGATGGATTTTATGTGGGTTTTTCACTTTATTGAAGAATTCATCTTTAAATTTAGAGCAGTAATATATTTGTGGTCAGATTTTAATTGTTTAAATTGAAGTTATTGTTTGACGAAATATTTGTTGTGGGCAGATTTTAATCATTTAAATTCAAACTAACTGTTTGAGAAAATATTCGAAGAAGAGTTAACTGTTTGAGGAAATATTTAAAGAAGAGTTCAATGATTTCTTGCTTGTTCAATGAGTGAATATGTTTCGATTGAAATAGTTTAATATCTTCAAGTATACAGAATTTTCATAACCATCTTCATTTTTTTCAACTCATTGCAAAAATTTGTTTGTATGCATTTTAAAGAACAAAAAAAGTTGTTTAAGTGTTTTAACTAGCACTCCAACCTTGACTGCATCACCTTTTATCTGCTTTCTAATATATTTTTTTAAAATGAATTAGTCTATTCAAGTTTTAATTAATCTACAAGATAATCATACAATATTCACAAAAAAATATGTGGGTGGTAGAAAGACACACTCTTAGAGTCTAGACAAGACCAAGTCTGAATGAGAGATAGCAGCCCAAACATAACATTCAAAACTATGCAATGAAATTCCAACAGGAGGGGACTCTTTATCATCACGTTTTCCCCATACACCAAGGGTAGGATTATCATCAACCGGCTCCCAACTAATGAGTGCACTCTCTTCCTTGGGAGTATCCTCCAAATATTGTTGAGAACATACTAGAGAAATGGCTAGCTACAACTGAGGAACCTTGCTAAAGTTGAGCCAACCAAGAGCACCACATCCATGAGAGGAGGCAAAAGGTAGTCATGAAGGCTAAGACCAACCATGGGCAGCATTATCTTTGTGTCTCAAGGCTTGTGATCCATGGGACTAGGAACCATGGTCTCCTCAAGTACACTAGATACAACCTCACCTATGCCCTTGAGGAGAGGAAGAGGAAGAAGGAGAATATCTAGAAACAATGCAAGGAGCATTACCTCAATGGTCCAAAAGCTCCTACAAATAGGCCACCTCAAGTGCAACTTTGCTAGCTTGCATTTGATTATACTTAAGCACATTAAAGCAAATCATAAATTTAGTATAAAGAGAGAAATGAACATTAGAAAAAACATCCTAAAAAAATAGAATTTCTCTTCCAAATACTAAAGAGAATCTCCACCCTAAAAGAACACTAAATCTAGGCATACTTAAAAGGAGACAAGATAATTCCCCTAACAAAAACATATTCTATGAAAAAAGGAGTGGGTCTAAAAGGCCTAAAAAAGTGCAAAACCAAAAAAGATGTTTGAGAATATCCAAATGTTCACAAAATGGACAACAAAAGTTAGGAACTCCCAAATGCATTAAACAAGAACCAAGTGGAAGGCCTTGATAAAGAATACACTAAGCAAAGAGATTCAATGTAGGCTCAAGAATAGCCAACCAAATAGTTTGAAATCTACGATGCCAAGTTACCATAGAGTACTAAAGTTTCTAGTAATGATTTAGCTAGCCAACCATAAGAAGATGAGGGGAAAGCCATAAATATCCTTTGTGGGGCTTATAATTATGAAATGGCATATCAAAATACCATTTCCAATCCTTCCACCAAGGCTTGAATGAATTAACCCTAGTTTTTTGTGAATCATATTAGGAGGTGACATCAATGACAACATGAAAGGTCTCCTAATCTTGGTTAGACACCCTATATTTTTTATAATATCTAGTCAAGAAAGGAAATTGTTTATAGCTCTATGAATGAGATCTAAAAGAGTTCTAATGTCTCATTTGAAATAATTCAAGGTATGAAACCATGGCACTTTATGCAAAGGGCGATCTTGATAAGAAATAATAGGAGACCATTGAATAGATTATTGATTGAATGAAACGCCATTGCAAAAACCACCTTCCGCTAGAGAAGTCAGGGCTTGATAACTTCCCAAGATTTCCAAATTTTTTAATGACAAAAATGCCTTGAATTTGAATTGGCTCCCTCATCATGAGGAGAGTGTCAAGGTCTATACCTTTCCACACTAGTTGTTTGAAAGGCACATATGAATTGATACAATAACTAATGAGAATTTTCTAGGCCTCATTTCCCTCAAGAGCCTTGAGAATTCATTTGGCATGAAGGTTAATACCTTTCCAACAAATTAAAAGAAAACCCAAACCATTGACATCATGGGAAAAACAATAATATTTCTAAGCAACACGATGAAATCCATAGTGCGCATCATTGGAGACCTAGAGACAATTTCTAAGAATTTTTTCAATTGTTAAGAGGCTTTGGAGGAACCCAACAATAAGTTCATAATAAGTATGAGTAGCAGGTAGCTCTTTAGAATAAATCTAAAATTTTCCAACCAAAAAGAGAAGCTTAGTGATCCAATAATTCAGTTTTTTTCTCAATCCTAGCAACAACAACTTGTTAAAGGGCAACAAGAGAAGCTTGAAAAGCAAATGGAATGCCAAGAAAATGAAAAACTTTCCCATGGTCAATCCATTTCTAGTCAAAATTATCTAGCCAACCTAGCTTGAGAAGAAAATATTGTCTGTAACACTAGGTCTTTTTCCATTGGATACTCAAGCTAGAGGCTTGGCAAAAAGTATCTTGGAATTGAAAAGCTTGCTTAACATTGTCTTCATCTTCAATAAGAGTAAGGAATGAATCATTGGAAAAATGACCATTGAATAATTGGTTGGGAGAACTAGGAAGGGAAATCTATTTAACCAATGTCTAAGAATCCACATGAGCTAATAAATAGCCAAAACCCTCTACTACATGCACACAAAGAGTTGGACCAAGAGGGAAACCTTGATAGATGGACCAAAAAAATCCAAATGGCTTGGTTTGTTGACTACTAATGGTAATGAAAGCTAAAGCAATAACAAAAATCATCTACATAGACTAAATAAAGGGAGGATCGTACCCAACCATTTGAAGTGTGGCAAGAATAAAAGGCCACTCAATGCAATCATAAGCCTTGGAAAAATTAATTTTGATAAAAATGGTAGATTTTTTAGAATGTTGTGCCTATTCCCATTACATTCCTTTCCAAACATCAATTATATTTTCTAAGATATGACTAGATTTGATAAAACCAATATGTTCAAGATGAACAAGCTAAGGAAAAGATTCCTAATCTAAAGACTCGGAGCTTTGGCAATAATCTTGTATAAAACATTCAATGAAGTGATAGGCCGTTAATTATAAATTTATTTAGGGTTTCTTGTTGTAGGTATGAATTTGATATTCACTTTATTAATTAAATTTCTTAAGGATTTAGAATAAAAGGTCTCAATATAGACCTTATGATGATCACCAACCACTATATCCCAAAAGGATTATAAAATTCACAAAGAAATCCATCCAAACTAGGAGCTTTATCATTGGATTTTACAAAAATAGCCTCCCACAAATTCTCTTTGGTGAGGATTTGAACACAAAGAATGCATTATGATTTGAAAACCTAGTAGGTAATCACATTTAGGCTATGTCATAAAGTAGCAAGCATAATCAGAGTGTACGCTTGAGTAGCAAAAACTTACTCATAGTGTCAAACAAAGGCTTGAATTATGTTAGGAATATTGTTAAAGAGCTACTACCCTTAATTTTCTTAATATCTAGTGATGATCCCACAAATCCTAGAAGAATTATTTTGAGACCCTACCTCCAATCTTAAGCCAATGGATTCAAGCTTTGATTTGAGCTCCACATGCAATGTGAGCATGTGCAACCTATTTTTGGTGGTTGAGTTGACCACTCTAAGTTGAGTGTCCAAATCAAATGGATATGCTTCTAAAGTAGTGGTGGCTTGGTGAAGCTCCAAGGTGGTGGCTTGGTGAAGCTCCAAGTTGGTGGCCTTGTACAACCAATGGAAAAAACAAGCCACTAGTGCCCATAGATGTGGAGAAATAGGGAAGTATAGATGAAGGCATCATTTTACCAAGTTATCCATCTAGTCTCATGCATGGGATGTGGCTCTAGATTCCAAACACATTGAATGTGAGAAGATGTGGCTTATGATTGAGAAATAATTTGTTTAGAAAGAATTGAGTCTTCATGCCTTGGGTTTATCAAATTGCCACTCAATACGAAACTATATTGGAAAGTGGTCTAAAAGGAAAATGTTCAACAAAGGCTCCAATAGCAACGAATAATAGTTGGCAAATGAGAAAAAAGTGTGATAACATGTAGTACACTCAAGACACTTGAGTACTCTACCATGCCCTACTCTAAGATTGCTCTAAGTGTACCATATCATATGATCTTCGTGGCAAGCAAGATTGGGATAAAAAAAGTCTTGATTTATTACACGTGAACCAAGCCTCTCTTCATCAGTTGTCCATTGCATAGGCAAGGCCCCACATTTATCATGTCATTTCAATCATATTAAAATCTCACAAAAAATCCAAGTGGCGGCATGTAATGTCCTCAATCTAATATTTATGATATGTTTGATTTTTTTGTATTTTCTAAATGTTGGAAATAAAATGGAACTAAAAAAGAAAACAAAAAATTAAATTGGATGTTGATCACAACTAGCTAGGATGTGTACAAAACAAAAAACCTATAGAAACTTGTAGTTGTTGAACCATTTGTTATGAAAACCCTAGCATTGCAATATTTTGAGATTTTTATGCCACTCCCTTCTTCCTCTAGTGTTCATGGGGCTTTAGACAACATGGTTTTGGGTCATCATTGTTACTTATCTTGGTGTGGCCCCCATTTTTTCTAAGGCATCCCCCATGCCATTGATGATGGTATGAAGGTACCTTCATCTTCTTGGAGAGGATGGTGTTTGTAGCCATGGCTAAGTAGATGGTTTCATCTAATCCCTCCTTGTCTTCATTTGTGGATAGGATGTGATTGATGATGTAAAATATTATGACAATGGATTAATCGAGAAATTTAATCATTTGTGGCCCTCTCTTCCTAACTTTGCAGTAATAGGTGTTGGAGTCTTGGAGGTCTATCATGGATAACATAGTTGATCCCTATCCTTGTGGTTGAGGTTTTTCTATTGTGACTTTTCAATTTGATGTGGATAGGGAGGTAATGTTAGATAGTGGGTTGTGGATGTGAGGTTAGTATTCCCTCTTGCTCAAGCATTGGTTCCTTTCATTCAATCCTCTTTTTGAATCCCTCAATATTATTTCCAATTTGGGTTAGATAACTAATCTTCCTATTCATTTTTGGGTGTCTCCTACATGGAAGACATTAGTAATGTGATTGGTTGTTTTCTTACAATTTGATGTTGCTTCTTCAAATTTAAACACACCACCTATGCTCATATTTTGGTTAACATTTATGTCTTCAAGGCTCTTCCTAGGGATTTATGGTGGAGGATAAGGCCTAGACTTAACAACTCAATTATGAGATTATTCCCTTTCAATGTAGAAGATGTTTTTCTACAAGATACCTTGCTTTGGATTGTACCCTCTTCCATCCTAGGTTGGTGGGTTTGGCTACTTGATGGAAAAATGCTCATCCCAAACATTTGAAAGTCGATGATTTTTTTGACTAAGGATTGCAAGTCTCCTATGGCTTCCTCAAATCTTGTTAGGCCTACTTAGGGGGTGGCCTCCTTTGTGGCTATTGTTGCCTCATCGTCTTCTTTTCTTCCTAATGGAACACCTTCTCCTAGCCATATCTTGGATGTTTCTCCTTCTTCTGAGCCTAAGTTTTCTAGGGTGTGTGTTTGGAGAACAATTGTTCTCTCCGCGTATTTGAATTCTACATAATTGTTTTCTTCAATTAAACAATCTGCTTCTCTATGTATGGTGCATCAAGTTGAGGTGACAATACACGATTATCCTCTCCTTTCCTCTTGATCTAAGGATTTGGATAATGGTGTGTTGCGGACAATTGTCCAAAAAGGAAGTGTGATCTTCCTAAACATGTTTCTATTTCTTACATGTTTTGGGTGTGCAAACTACTAGGCAAAGGCCTACTGTTGTGTAGGTCATTGATATTTTGGATGTCTTAGGGTTGGCCTTCTTTGTGAGGTTGTTATTATGGCAGGGCAGCTTGGTTGTAGTTGTGTTGATGTCTAGCTTTTATTTTAAATGATGTTTGTTGTAAAGGGTTTCAAGGCCCTTCAAAACTTGTTTTACCAATCCAAAACTACAACTCTCAGGGAATTAACATATAAAACCCTCAATTTCAAATAATCAGCAAATATAACACCCTAAGATGACAAATGACACTCAAATATGAATTGAAATAGTTAGGATAGCATTGTTTCACATCAATCACTAATTTGGAATCTCCTAAAATATATTTTATTCAATTGCAACTATTGGAAATGATTACAAATGCTAGAAAAGATGTTTTCAAATTTACAATTATATCAAATCTACTCACAAGATGTTGAGGTCTACAAATCTAAGCATGTGATGATAAAAATTCCCTTGTACAGTTGTCAAAACCTTGGGAATGACCTATACAATGGCTAGTACTACTAGTAACTAGGCAGTACAACTACGATAGGATAATGTGGGGTTGAGATTGGCTAATACTGCTACTAGAAATGAAGATGCAATAGAAACTAAGGATGGTGCATGCTAAATTCATGTTGTGGCATGAAAAATCACAATAGATGATTATGTATGAACCTCTCTATGGCAGTGGCTCCTCAACTTCAACCATATAATGAGCAATAATTGATGATAAAACACAATACGCAAACAAGATGATGCTCAATGAATCCAAGTGTCCCTTTTAAATAATTTTCCAATCCGAGCTCATGATTTAAATTTCCTTCAAAAAGTATTTTAAAATATTTTTTAATATTAAGTGTTTATTCAAGCACTTTTTAAATAAAATAATATTATTAAGTCACCCCTTAATTATGAAATTACTAGACCCAACTTAAAATAATATTATTAATCATTTCCCTTGTTTTATCATTTAGCCTACAAGAAATAAGGATAGACTAGAGGTATTTTCCGTGGGCCTAATTCAAAGAATGGGACATGACACAAGCAGCATTGAATTGGCAATCCGCCTCTAGAGGGTAGATCTCTTAATAGCATCATTCCAAGTATAAACATTATAACTCCAAAGAAATGATTGCTAATGTTGAAATGAGCCCACGATGCTTGGTTGGTGGAATCACATCCTTGGTCAAGTAAGTGTTGATGTCACATAAGAAAGAGAAAGGTGACACCACAACCCCAACTTGCTTCATGGTAACTACACAAAAAATAACTAGAAGGCCAAATGACGTGTCAAGCTATAGAAAGAAAAAAACCAAAAAAAGTTAATATCTCAAATGGAATACTTTCAAGGGAAGTCCATCAAACCTTGAACATTCCAAGAGATACAATTCATAAATGAGTGTCATGAGTCACCTCCTCATTATCCAACTCATCTAGAGTAGAATAACTATTTGGCAAAAGAACATCACTTGATTCAAAACTTGCTATGCAAAAGTTAAGTTAAATAGGTCTTCGTTTTTCTAGCACATAGCCTCCCTCTTCTAAATGACATGGTAAGCTATGAAACCTCCACTACCCAACTAGAGGGGAAGCATGTTAGGTAGTGTTAACTATTTATTAAAATAATAATGACGCCGCTAGTGGGGCTCTCACACATTTTGTTTCAAAAGTCTCCCCGAGAGGAGATTGAACAAATTTTCTAGACTCTAGAAGATTTCAAACAATTTTATATCTTGGCTCCATAAGATTGAAGGCGGCCTCGAGGGGAGGAGCATTGCTACTAGAATTTTTGGTCCTATGATTAACATTGTATGCCTCCTTTCCTCTCTTTTTGCAAAAAGCTACACACCAACAATGAGTTAAGAGGAGGGTTTTGAACAAGGAGAGAGCAAAGGGTAATCCCGAATCTCATGTTCACAAGACTAGCAATGATAGCAAGTGTTTGGCAAATTTAGGTAATTGACACATTGAGCATATCTCATTTGTCCAAATTTGGATATCCATAGTCTCCTTTAAATCTTTGGAAAAGTCTACCTCAACACAAACCCACCACTAAGGACAAGCCGAATATAACCAATTAGGCTCAACACAAACCATAGTTCCTAAGGAAGAGGCTATTCAACTCAAAAAAAAATTGGCATGTCAAGTGTAACTCAAGGAACTTAACCCAACAAGGACCTAAAGAGGCTTTTCATTGGAGAAAACAAAACCCTGAGACCAAGCTTTGAAAACCAACAAAGAGAAACACACAAGCCAAGAGCCACAGTTGAGAATGGGCCTCGCTTCAACAAAACGAATAAAAAAAAACTTTAATAAGGTTTTGCATGGTATCAAAGAAAATCCCATGTGGGACCTAAGCCTTGTTGACCCCTTCCTTGAGCATGCTTTCAAAGGAGACCCTTCTCATAAAATACCCTATCAAGGTAAATTTTTCTAGCCATCAACAAGCATTATTTGTTAAATTTATGTGAACAGATTAAATGCACATAAATAATTCAAAATCAGACAGAATAACACAGCATATACCCTGGGAAAACCCTCCTCTTGAGGGAGAAAAACCAAACAACAAAGATCTCTCTTATATTTGATGTAACAATGGCAACTTTACATATTACAATGGGGTCTAACACAAGACCGATATTCAGCACCTGGCAAGATGAAAAACATATAACAGTCTGCCAATTTGTACCTGTGATGAATGAATTGACTGTCAACAGATCTACGGAAATAGCATTTGATTATATGCACAAACACTAATGGTTCTCAACCTGTGATGAATCCGCATTATCATAATGCTTAGCACTGATCTTCACCCTTGAGTACTTGACATAGTTCGCACAAGCAGAGTTCGCAATTAACACATATCCGATATGGCAGAGTTCACAATTATTCGCAGTTGATAGTACAGAACTGATATGAAAATGATCGAACTCCTCTAGATGATTACAAAGGGCGAGTCAAGGTGAATATATAGAGGTGAATGGGAGAGACGCCTCTCTTAAAACCTTCATGTCGGCCTCTTAAGAAATCGCATATCTTCTTAATGATAGTCGGCCTCAAATAAATATTAAATATCTTCTAATAAAAGATCAACTCGAATTCTTTTATGCCGGCCATAATATGAAATACAAAACAATAAATAGAAATTGAATAGCCAACGGCTATCATTCAATTTATGACTCCACGAGAGAGCTGAGCTGGAAGGAACTACCGAAGCTGCTATAACATTAACACTCCCTCTTAGCTAGGGAGAGAACTTCCAGCTACATAATACGAATCATCTCCATATGAGGTTCATCTGCCATCATTGCCTGCAATCAGATATAAAGCGAGGAATATCACCTCAATGTGATATTAAATATCGTCTCGATATCAACCATCACATGGTAAGTACTAGTGTTCATCACTTGCGTGATGTTGTCACCTCAACGTGACTTTCACCATGGCTCTCCCAGAGGGTGAAACACAAGTACAAGAAGATCATCACGGACTCTCTCACGTGATGTTGTCATGGAGTCACACACATGACATCCACCATGACTCAGCTCAGAGGGTGGAACAAGGGCTTTCACCTCAAATTCTTCCGTCATAGAAGAAAATGCAATAGTAAGTACAAGTGTTCATCACTTGCGTGATGTTGTCACCTCAAGTGACTTTCACCATGACTCTCTCAGAGGGTGAAACACAAGTACAACATATGTCATGGAGTTGCACACATGACATCCACCATGACTCAGCTCAGAGGGTGGAACAAGGGCTTTCACCTCAAATTCTTCCGTCACAGAAGAAAATGCATTAAGAAGGCTCACTGATATTGAGACTCATACTCAGTCAAGGTTGGATTCTCCACCATACCAAGCTTATCTCGGAAGTATACAAACTTTATCTTGGCGAGAGGCTTGGTGAGAATATCTGTCGTCTGCTCATCAGTGCAAATGTACCTCAACTGTACAGCCTTCCGCAGTACCATGTCTCTGATATAGTGGTACTTGATCTCAACATGCTTGGATCTGTCATGAAACACAGGATTGACAAAAAGCTTCACACAACTCTGATTATCACAATGAATAATAGTAGGCTCCATTGATTGTCCAAACAATCCTGCAAGGAGCTTACGAAGCCACACTGCTTCCCAAGTTGCCATGCAAGCTGCAATGTACTCAGCCTCTATTGTACTCAATGCTACAGAAGGCTACTTCCTGCTGCACCAGGAAATCATAGCAGAACCCAAACAAGCAACAGCCAGAGGTGCTCTTTCGATCTGTGACACAACCTGCCCAATCAGAATCAGTGAAACCAAGTAATTCCAAGTCTGCATCTGAAGTATACTTCAACCCATATCCAACTGTGCCACGCAAGTATCTCAGGATATGTTTAGCTGCAACAAGATGTACCTGTCTCGGATCACACATAAACTGGCTAAGTGCACTCACTGCATAGCAAATATCAGGTCTAGTGTTAACAAGATACATCAAGGATCCAATCAGCTGTCTGTACAACGTAGGATCAACCAAATTTGAACTAGCTGCAGCCTCCTTCAATTTATGAAGATTGGTCTCCATAGGAGTAGACATGGATTTGCAATCCATCATGCCAAATCTCTTAAGTATATCAATGGTGTACTTCCCTTGACTTAGAATCATACCATCTGACTTCTGCCAGACTTCTAAACCAAGGAAGTAATCCATGAGCCCAAGGTCCTTCATCTCAAATTCAGAAGTTAAATCCTTCTTACATTCAAGAATCAGGTGATCTTCGTGAGGATTAGATCATCAACATATAAAACCAAAATTAATGCATCACCATTGATTACCTTGAAGTAGAGATTTGGGTCAGCATCATTCTTCAAGAAACCCAAGCTTGATAGGTACTGATCAATCTTTTCGTACCATGCACGAGGAGCCTGCTTAAGACCATACAAGGCCTTCTTCAACTTGCAAACATGAGACTCCTTCCCATGAATCTCAAATCCATCAGGTTGCTCTACATAAACCTCTTCCTCAATCACTCCATTGAGAAAGGTTGTCTTCACATCCATCTGGTGAATCTTCCATCCTCTAGATGCAGCAATAGTAATGATGGTTCTGACGTATGTAGCGAGCAAGGAGCAAAAGTCTCATCATAATCAACTCTCTTTCGAGAAAACCCACGAGCCACAAATCTTGCCTTGTACTTCTCAATGCTTCCATATGCAGATGCTTAATCTAAATAGCCATTTAGAAGATACCACGACTTGCCCTCGGGTCTAGGAACTATATCCCAAACATCATTTTTAAGAATTGACTGATACTCCTCTGTCATAGCATCTCTCCAAACTTGAAGACTAGATGCTTCCTCAACACAGGAAGGCTCAGATTCTATAATCTGACTCATCAAGGCAACATAACTGGAGAACTTATGTGGCCTTTTGCTTTCTCTGAATGTGCCTCTAGGAGCTGCAAAGCTTTCAGCCTCTTGCATAGTGCGACTAGCCCATAGAGGTCTCTTTCTTCCAATGACAATGTCGGTAGGCCCATCAGTAGGTTCCAAGGGTTCAATTGGATCAAGATCTTCCTTTGGTTCCATTGTCTCCCTCTGAATCTCAGGAGTATGTCAACTTCCATTTCCTGAGGAGACTCTTCATTATCAATCTCCATATGAATCCCTCTGATCTCCTGAATGCAACATCTTCCTCGAATGTGACATCCCTACTGATCTCTATCAACTTCTGACCTAGAATGTAAATTTTGTAAGCTTTTGATGTCTCACTATAGCCCACAAATATTCCCTTCTTGCCAGAAGGTTCCAGCTTGGTTCTCTTTTCTTTGGGAACATGAACATAGACAGGACAACCAAAGATCCTCAAGTGACTAACTTCAGGCTTCTTCCATGTAAAGGCTTCTTCTGGAGTCATATTCTCCAAGATCTTATGAGGACTTCTGTTCTGGACATATACAGCTGTCCTGGAAGCTTCTGCCCATAGGAAAGTTTGCAAATCTTGATCATGGATCATGGCCTTTGCTGCTTCCACAATCGTTCTGTTCTTTCTTTCTGCAACACCATTTTGTTGAGGATTATAGGGAACACAGAGCTCCCTCTTAATTCCTGCATCAATACAAAAGTTTCGAAAACTACCAGAGGTGTATTCTCCACCATTGTCAGATCTGAGGACCTTAATTCGTTTACCAGAAAGATTTTCTACTAAAGCTTTAAACTCTTTAAACCTATCTAGAACTTCCTCAGATTCTTTAGATTTCA
Source organism: Sequoia sempervirens (assembly GCA_007258455.2). Lineage (NCBI taxonomy): Eukaryota > Viridiplantae > Streptophyta > Pinopsida > Cupressales > Cupressaceae > Sequoia > Sequoia sempervirens. Next base: position 54,281 of record VDFB02387052.1, read on the forward strand.
AAAAATAAATCCAAGTCTTCCTAGAGTGATCATCAATGAAAAGAACATAATACAAAAAACCACTCGAAGAAGGAACAGACATAGGAACACATAAATCAAAATGAATTAGATCTAAAATACACTTAGATCTATTTTCTCTACTATGAAAAGGGGCTTTTATATTCTTACCTAATGCGCAGCCCTTGCATGTACCTTCGTGCTCCTGGTTGAATTTAGGAAGGCCCATCACCATCTTCTCCATAATAGGTAGAGCTCGGAAGTGTAAGTGAGCCAATCTCCGATGCCAAAGATCACAAAAACTAGAAGAGTCATGAACCAACGCTTGAAGAGGATGTGAGCAAACCTTGTAGAGGTTATCATATCTAACTCCAATTACTTGAGCATCCTTGAAGCTAGAGTTCTGCATCCACACTAGAACTTTGCCTTCGGAGAAGGCAACTTGATATCCTTTATCTTCCAAGGCTGAAATAGAAATAAGATTACGCTTGATTCCGGGAACATAAAGAACATTACCCAAATTAAATGATATGCCGGAATTCAAGTGAAGTGTGGAGGTCCCAATTCCTTTTACAGAGTAGCTGGCATCATCTCCAATGATGACTTGTTTAGAAGATTCCTTTTCCACCAAACTCGATAAGTGCTCCTTGAAGCTGGTTATGTGACGAGAGGCACCACTGTCAATTATCCAAGTGTTGATGTCGGAAGGTACACAGCTTGATAATGCTGAATGAGACAGATATTCACTTGAATACTCAACCTTCAAATCATACACCATCTTGACAAACTGAACAAGTGAGATAATCTGAGTGCAATAATCTGATCACGATCCTCAAACCCGCTCTGATACCATGTTAAATTTATGTGAACAGATTAAATGCACAGAAATAATTCAAAATCAGACAGAATAACACAGCATATACCCTGGGAAAACCCTCCTCTTGAGGGAGAAAAACCCAGCAACAAAGATCTCTCTTATATTTGATGTAACAATGGCAACTTTACATATTACAATGGGGTCTAACACAAGACCGATATTCAGCACCTGGCAAGATGAAAAACATATAACAGTCTGCCAATTCGTACCTGTGATGAATGAATTGACTGTCAACAGATCTACGGAAATAGCATTTGATTATATGCACAAACACTAATGGTTCTCAACCTGTGATGAATCCGCATTATCATAATGCTTAGCACTGATCTTCACCCTTGAGTACTTGACATAGTTCGCACAAGCAGAGTTCGCAATTAACACAGATCCGATATGGCAGAGTTCACAATTATTCGCAGTTGATAGTACAGAACTGATATGAAAATGATCGAACTCCTCTAGATGATTACAAAGGGCGAGTCAAGGTGAATATATACAAGTGAATGGGAGAGACGCCTCTCTTAAAATCTTCATGTCGGCCTCTTAAGAAATCGCATATCTTCTTAATGATAGTCGGCCTCAAATAAATATTAAATATCTTCTAATAAAAGATCAACTCGAATTCTTTTATGTCGGCCATAATATGAAATACAAAACAATAAATATAAATTGAATAGCCAATGGCTATCATTCAATTTATGACTCCACGAGAGAGCTGAGCTGGAAGGAACTACCGAAGCTGCTATAACATTAACATTATCAAATTCAAGAATGGGAAAAGCAACATCCCGGGACATACCTCATGAAACACCTCAGAAACAAACTTTCAAAGAAACTTAAGCAAGGGTGCAATTAATAGTTGTAGTTGATCCTTCAATTCCAACAAGAAGAAGTGTGATGATATAAAAGGTGAAGGCCATTTAAAAGGGGCAAGATCACCCGCATAAATGCCACCTTAAAGAGTGTTGCCATAAACACAAAAAAATCTAACTGTATGGTCCCATGGGGGGGCTTGGGCTCCTATTTTCACGGAAGCAGGTGGTCTCATGGGAAAAAAAAATCTGCTATAGGATTAAATGGAATCTTTTTCAGCCCAAATAAATAGGTGGCTGAAAATTTCAGCTAGTGGGATTGGTGGGGGGGGGCTAGAAATTGCCCCACCTGCTTAAGAGTATTTTCTTGCCACTTGTCACAATTTTCGAGGGAAATGTTGTTTATTCATTAATTTTTTATTGACAACACCACCATTCCACCACGAGCCTGCCAAAAATTTGAAGTTTGCAAATATTCATGGGACCACCAGCTAAAAAAAATTATGCTAAAAACTGAAGCAGAATCTACTCCGGATTTTAAGGAAGCCTCCCTCCATGAGACCGCACTGTTAAGGGATCTTGCTTCAAAAGGCAAAGTGACATGGACTCTAGCAAAAGCCAAAAATCCCTAGTAGAGCTACAACCCAACTTAATGTTTTACCTTTGAAATATCATTTGGCTCTATAATGCTTTTCAAATTGACTTAATGTAGAAATCTTATGTAGTGCTAATATTTTACTAGAACATTGAATTTTCTTCGCTTCCAAGTTAAGTTTGCCTAATTCCAATTATTACATTAGTACTTACCACAAATTACAATGCTTTTGATTCTCCAAACACTGCTTATTTATAAATTTTGAAGAAATTTCTACCATAATAGTCTCCAATTGCACCATAATTCTTTGATCCATCCAATTCATTAATCTAATTTATTGATCTGACCAGTAAAGATGTTCACAGAAATCAATAATGTGTAGTCACAAAACTATGGCGTAGCTAACACGGAGGAGAAATCACCTCAGCCTTGTGAAGCATAAAGTCCCAATAGTCTTATCTCTGGAACAAGACAAAAGTGTTTCTGAATGAAAATTGGCTTGAACAGCGAAAGGGTTTCTCAACTTTGACCTGCAAATACAAGTATCTCCCCAGGTGTTGAGATTATATTAGATCATATATTAATATATTATATAAGTTAGATAAATAAATAAAATAAATGTTACTCGTTAAATAAATGTTGTTTAGATGATTAGGTGTTAGGAGTTAGTTTCTTATAGGAAGCTTGGAGAAGTTATTACCAAAATGTAATGCTTTTATAAATATTTATATAGTACATTGTAAAAGTATCCCAGACTCATCATGATACAATTTACATATTATTTTATCTGTGAATCATGACAATTTCATGCTCTTCATTCTAATCATGATTAAACTGCAATGGTTTGTGTTCAGGTTTTCAATCTGATATCAAAGCATGGCGTAAGAGAGTACAGATATCTAGTGATAACATAATCAAAGAGTCATGCCTTCAACAGTCTGTATGAGTCCACACCAAGCCAGTTTACAGAAACGATACTAAAGAAGAATGCAGTTCAATTGAATGATCATGTGGCATCACCTGTACAGAGAATTGGTGCATACAACTTGGGCAATGTCCAAATGTGATAATCCTCTAAAAAAGAATGAAGAATCATGATTCAATCTCAGTAACAAAATGGGAAAGGCGCCAAGACTAACCAAGGTGTGTTTAAGGCATGTAACTGTGCCTTTATTGTTGTGAATATTAATATTAATCTGCTACTTTTACTGGGTATAATTGAACTGCTGAGGTTGTAGATTCACATGCAACAGCTTGAAGGGCATGTAGACGGTACATTATGCTTGACAAGAAACTTGGACCTCTTTAAAGCATTTTATTACATATAAGGTGCAGATTGATTCACATTGCGTGTGGTACATGCACTCCCATACAAGAGTTATTTGTGCCAATTCAAATAACAAAACAAGAGATTCGTTCCCAATGAATTTGGAGGGGGCATGCTTCTTGTCCTATACAACACTTATTTGAACATCCTTAGCATTTTACCATTGAAGCATTTTGACCTGAAGGAAGCGGTTTGCTATATTTATTAAGTTTGACAAAGAAATGGCGTGAGACAAAACAATTTAGCATGAGATGTCAAACCATTTTTACATAACAATATATAGAATGTCTGCAAATAGAAAGAAGCGTTACATAGATGAAATATAATTCGTTAAATGGGATATTGTTACTCATCATTCCAAAAAGAGCCCATAGACAAGTTGGTATATACCCAATTGATCAGTGATAGGTTTGAAGTTCTTATATGGTTGTCCAATCGAGTTGGTTAAGGTCCTTTCACAAGTTCAATTTTCTCCTTGGTATTAATCATAAAGCTATTTTTTGCTATTTTTTTCTAATTGTTGGAGACATAATTACATTGTAAATGGATGCAATATTAGTGGAATCTGACACCTATTATATCCTACGCTTGAACATGGTCGTATTTAGTGTTCATTTCTTGAGCATTTTTTACACGTTAATATTGATTGGGCTTTAAGAGACTCATATGCAACATCAAGTAGATAGAATATAATAGGTTAACGAAGAGGTTGGAGGAATTTCTCCATTTCAATCTAGCTTCTCCCTTCAAAATGGCAGTTTATTTGAGAAGCACCACCACATATGTCCCTTTTTGGAGAAAGAGAGAGGCTTAGCAATTCTTGGTAGTATTTGTGAATAATGTAATCACTGAAAAAAGGTGTGGTTAGTGTAATCACCAAAGAAGTGTGATTAGTGTATCAACATTTATTGGTTTTGTATCTCTTGTACACCAGATGAGGGATTGATTTCTCACATCACTGAAGGCAGAATTTTAACACTCAAAAGAAGCCAGACTTTATTGTCTCTTATTGTGCAGGTCCTGGAGCAGAGATTTTGACTTGACGGAGAAATTTGTCGTCTTGCTGCATTTTACTCGAACATCGAATTTACTTAGCTTCCAAAAATTTATCAGCTGTGTTTGCCTGGTTCCAATGATTATGGCAGTATTTTCAACTATGAGTAAAGCCTCTCAAATGTTTTTGATACATCAAGAATTGCTTATTTATAATTTTTTATCAGATTTCCACCATAAGACTCTCTAAGTACACCCTACATTGACAGCTATTGCTTTCTTTCAACTGTAGATTGACAGCTAAGGGTACAACCGCAGCTATCCACTTCATTACTCCAGATTACTGCCGTGGAGACTATTGATGCTCACTGAAATTACTAATGGGTAGCTACACAGTCATAGTGTGGCATGCATGAGAAAACACCCCAGCCCTGTGAAACAGAACGTCCCAATAATCTCATCGCAGGCACCAATAAGGATTTCTCAATGTACATTGGCTTGAATGGCAAAAGGCTTTCTCAACTTTGGGTTGCAAATATGAGTGTCTTTCCTAAGGTAGCCTAAAGATGGGTTCTTTTTATCTGTCAAGCAAGGCCAACCGGTTCAAGTGGATCGTCAAGTAAAAGTGCTAGGTTGGAGTCATCATGGGCTGACTCCCTCATAAGAAACCAAAAAAGAATGGAAGTTCAAATTTATCTTCCATGAGGCCTACAGGAATGCAAAGTTGACATTTGATGCATCTCGAATTTACAAATACTGACATAAAAAAGATGCTCCAAGAAAGGAATATAATTCTTTAAGCAGCTGTAGTAATCTTTGAATTCCTCACTAGTTTTTGTCAGGGGAGAAACTTAATTAGAGAACTTGTTTGTTGCAATCTAAATCATCTTTTTATCTTCTTGTTTGCTATGCTCTAGGAAGTTATTGTTGTGTAGAGTTGAAAACTATTGATAGTTGGGGAATTATTTATTGCATGGGAGTCACTACAAGGTGTGCTGTTGCAGGAGCAATCATATGAGCTGTTGAAAATCATAGCTGGAGAAAGGGAACATGTTGGGGAAAAATTATGTATAATACGGAGGAATGGATAAAATGGAAAAGCAAGAGAAGAAATACTGAAATAAAAAATCTCATTTTAATTCTGTTGCCACTACGACTGATCTTCCAGCAATGGTTCAGTGTTGAATATTGTTCCATTCTTGTTGGTTTAGACCCTTAAGGGTAAGGACTAAATGTTTTATATTTTCTATAAAATTTAACAATTTATGGCCAAAATAAATGCATGGAAGTTGGGTTTGTGACCATAATTTGCTTGACCTGAGTAGATCAGCTAAAAATCTCTAATTCTGAGAAACGATCATTTATTTTATTTTATTTTATTGAAGGGGGTGGGGATGGTGGAGGCGTAAAAGTCAAAGACATTATATTGAAAAGTGTTGGAAATATTTGTAATATCAAAATCTGAACATTAACAGCAGTGATTTCCAGATGGTAGACTGTGAAAAAGTTCCACTTTGGAAGTTTGAGCAAATCCACAGAAGAACCTACCAAATCAACAAAATGGACATAATGAATCCTTGTATTGTTTGTATACAAATGGACAGTAATATTACACAGCTACCGCATATATCACTTAAACTGTAAATTGTAAATCAGATTGAGAAGGAAAGAGGACATTAGACACAGTTTTGATGTAAGCGTTTCCTGTATCAAAGAAAGTAAATTGTCTTGGAGATCAAGCAGACAAAGCTTGTTTCATATTGGAAGCTTTCATAATTTTTGTTTCACCTTTGTTTTTCTCTTCTGAATGACAAACAGCCAGTAATAATAGACAGCAACATGTATGACTTAAGTCTTAAATTTGTAGATGCGATGGATAAGATATGAGGATATTGGACAGTGTTTTTACAAGCAAGCTTCCACTGTATCAAAGAAAGTGAATTATCTTGGAGACAAGGGATGTGAAGATTGTATCATTTGGGAAACCTCCAAAAAAATTGACTTCGTTGTGTTTTTTAGGTTCTTAGTGACAAATGATCAATAAATATTTGGCAGCAACTGCATATAAGACTTGAACTTTAAATGGAATGGAAAATACATGTAGGGATTAGACACATTTTTAATTTTTTATCTAAGTGTTGACTGCATCAAGTGAAAGTAAATTCTCTTGGAGATCAAGCATGTGAGGCTTGTATCATTTTGGAAACCTTCTTAGTTTTTTGTTTCATCTAGCATACACCAAATGGTAACATAGCAAAACATCTCTAGTGACTGCAGGGATTAATGAGTTGATGGAGATCACTGTACATCTGAACTTTTCAATTGAAGCTATAAAAACGCCTGTTTTGCACTTTTACATACCTTATCCCGAAACAACAATGTGTTCAAATTTTGTGCAGATCGATAACTTTACATTTTGTATTTATAACTTTAATGTTAGTATATCAATTAACAAAACGGTGCCAGAAGAAGCAGAACCTAAAAATAAGAGGTGTTAAATTGAAAAATGAGGGGAAAATGAACAGAATTATATACAGGGAGTTGCTTTGAATATGTTTTACAAGTTACCATGTGATAATTTGCTCCAGAAATTGTCATTTTTGATAATTTTACCTCGATTGCCAAATAGCTTAATAGTCAGATGCAACAAAGCAGGATAAACGTTGCATTTTTGTGAGTTAGAACCTTCTAAAATCTTCTGAAATACTCCTCCATGATGTATGCCTGAATGCCACCAACCAATTTAGAAACCACGTTTATGATTTCATGGGAGATTATTGAGGTAGATTCTTATTTATCTTGGAGTGTGGCATAACAGAAATAATAATTTGATACATATCTCCACTTTGTACATATAAAATTTAAGGACATGACTTCAATCTATCATAATGGGTGCTATGACTGTGTATATATAAAATTTAAGAATGGCTCCAATCTAACATAATGGGTGCTTCAACTGTGTAAATCAGCACTGATAAAGGGGAAATTCAATTCCTGTTATCCAGAAAATTAAAATTGCCTCGCTACCTGTTATCCAATAAGATGTGGATCTCCCGACAACAGCATAAAATTCATAGGTATTAAAACTTCTCAGGTCCATTAGAATTGCTTCGATACTCATAATCCAGGGATGGGGAACTCCCTTCGGGAAAGAAAACATAATTAGGAAACTGTATGGTTACCATTCTATTGCATGACTTATCCATACAAAAGATAAAAAATAAAGTCCTCTTGACAGAAATTGTGCTATCATTTGACAGAATTTATTAGATGACTAAATCCTTTTAATAGATATATTAGTAAACCATGAAAATGTAATGTTTTGTTAACCTTATCTGTCGAGTCAACCAAGAAATATCACAGAATTTATTATACCATGAAATCCTTTCTAGAGATATCAATTACTATACCAGGAAAAGCGATGTTTTTCCCTGTTCTTCAACTTTTTAAACAACCAGAGACAATAATTTCAGTTGAAATATGACAGAATATATTAGATGAATAAATCTGAATCCTTCTAAGAGACACCAACATGTTCTGACCTAACATGGATGTTAAAGCAAGATACCAGGCCAGTTGTGACCCTGATTTTCACCAGCATTACTATCCCATGCCTAATGCTGGTGCTCTACCACTGAGCTACCATCCATGGGTTTAGACATTGTATAAGCATGTATTTTACTTCCAACACTGATGCTCAAGCCACAACAGCCTGATTGCACCAAGCCTCCCCGTTTCTGATACTAAGCTACAAAGCATGGACTAGAAATGAAAAGCATGGAGCAGAAATGAACCAAAAAATGTTACAAAAACTGCAAATAACCCCATGGACTCACAGAAACATCCATATTCATAATCAGATAATTTATGATTATATGCATATATTGGGACCATCAAATTATGCATCCTAGCACAACTGAATGATTAGCACCAGTAACAGAATGAACAGTGACCATACAAAATAAATAAATGAAGATAAATTGGATCAAATTAAAGCCAGGAAAATGATGCTTTAACTGGATAACTTTTTGTTCAGTGTTATAAAGCAAAAATTTTGAGACAAAGATGCAAAGAATATCAGTTCTTCAACCATCTGAATACAGACAGGAGACATACAGAGTACTCATATCCGTGCATAAAATAAGATACTCCAATCACTTAAAAAACATTGAGATGTGCATGTGTTATAAAGCTGAATTTTGTCAAAACGAGATGTAAAGAATATCAGTTCTTCAAATCTTAAGGAAGAGCGGAGACAACTGGATTGTTTGTTCATATCGGTACATAATGATAAAATAATACATTCCAATCACTTGAAAAGGCCAAATTATTTGAAAACAGTTTACGTCAATCATCTACACCAAACAATAAGGAGAAATCAGGTAAATATCAGCTTTATATAGCATCCTACACTAAATCCTTTAGATTAGAGAATTATATTCCCATAATGAAACTGACTTGTACATTGCCAATATCAGTTTAACCTGTACAAATGACCACTAAAGTCTAAACCTATAAAAAACACTATTTTGCTCCTACTGCTATTTCTTGAATTGACCTAAAAATGAACTACATGATTATGAAGATTATAGACTCTTATTTTGTCACAGCCAACTTCAGCTTCAGACAAATTTGATGCCTCTCTACTAAACAGTTCAGATGGAGGCTCAGTATACACCCAATAAGTTTAACCAAAGTAGAAAATGGGCTTAGAGGGATAAATTCAAACTTACCCTCTTTCAATCTCCTTTGAGAGCAGTATCAGCTGAATCAGAAGTGGCAAGCATATTCGTATCCTGATTCATGAAAGCATTATTGTTGTTATTAATTGTTTCCCTGGAAGGCTTCTTATGCTTAAAGATCCTTGCTGGACTGGAGAATGCCCAGCCCCAACCTCTGCTCCGACCAGCACCAGCCCCCGAAGTTTGGTTCCCATCATCAGAAACGACAGAGGATATACCATACAATGTTGCACCGCTTTTCCCAAATCCCCCAAAAAGACCTTTCGGTCTCACACTGAGCTGCCTTTTAGCCTTCGCTTGCTGTTCCTCTTTATCAATCTTTATGTGATCAGCTGAAGCAGCAGCAACAATAACACTTCTGGGACTTCTAGACTTGGCTTGTTTGGACTTGACTTTAGTCATAGCAGCTTTCTTCTCATCAACATAAGCACTCATGTGGCCTTTGGCCTCAGTTTTGAGGCCTGACTCGGAAATGTCGTCTTGATCTACAGAGAAACTATTTCGTCCGCACCCAACTGATCTAGACCTAAAAAGCCTAGGCAACATCCACAGAGGGCTCTCGTAAACAGGGTGAGCACTGGGGATCTCTTGCTCACTTCTATGTTCTGTGGGTCTTCTGTTAACCACCCCAAGTGTTGCGGTTCTAGGACTGATTTCATCAACGAAATCCAACAACCCTGGCTCTCGAACTTTTCTACTAGCCAGCCTTTGTTTCGTGCGTCTGCTACTCAACACCTCTTGCTGCTTATAAGCCACCTCTTCTTTAGTGGGCCTGCTACAGACCAGCCCCTGATCTGCAGGCCTGTGGGAACCCACAAGTTCATGCTTTGCTTGGTCAGATTTTTTGTTTTTGCTGTTGTTATTCTTGGTGGATGTTGGCTTGCTCTTGATAAAATACAGAAATGACCAGAAGGATGATCTCTTTGCAGTGTTATCAGAAGCACATACCTTAGAATCTCCGACTACTGCTGCTGTTAATAATGATGACTGCAGTGGTGGTGGTGTTCGTGCCACTAAAGGTGGTGTGGTAGTTGGTGGTGGTGTTGTAGTTGTACAAGCAACAGATTTGCTTCTCTTCAACAGTACAATGGCATCAGGCTTAGCGGGCCTGGATTTGACATCACACTGAATCTGCCCACCTCCTACAACTCCTGTTCTGAGATCTACTACATTGTCACTCTCAATCAGAAATGATATCCTCCCGGCACTTCCCACATCAACTGTTCCAGCGGCCTTGGCAGTATCCTTATGACTCGTATTGTTTGAGGAAGATGAAGCTGCCTCAGAACATGAACATAAGGGTGGCCTTTGCTCACCACAATCAGAACAAACAAGCTTGCTGAGTTTATCCTTAAGACAAAGTGCACAAATACCACCAGAGGCTTGTGTTGGGTGCTTCCTGCAGCATAAACCCGACTCTTCACCACCATACATTTCCAAGTTTTTGCCTCTGTCCCTCATTTTCCCAATACCCAAATCCAAAACTACCCTTTCTGTCTCTAATTCCTATGTTTGGTGGCACTACATGAACATATGGGTGCTTTGTCTCTTATTTTTCAAATACCCCCAAAACACCCTCGTTTCCTCTGATTTTTTAAGTTGGTAACACAAAATGACCACTCCAGGGCTTTGACTCTCATTTTTCCAATACCCAAAACCAAAAACAGACTTTTTTTCTCTGATTTTCGAGGTCGGTGGCACAATATGACCATCTGGGTGCTCTGCCTCTCATTTTCCAAATACCAAAATACAACTTTATTTCTCTAATTTTAAGAGGTTGGCAGCACAATAAAGATCAATTCGGTGCTCTCTCTCGTTAAATGGCCTCCGTTTTCTCTGATTTTTTAAGGTTGCAACACAATATGATCATTTGGATTTCCTTGGGAATTAAATAAACTAGCCTAAAAAGCATTGGCCTTGTTGTACCGCTGTACTATAACCATCAAATTTTCATTGAATGAAGTGAGCAGCAGACGCAACATGAGAAGGCTGGTCTGTCAGTCATCCAACAAATTAATGAAAATTTCTTCACAATACTCCATGTTCCTTACTACCTTTACCTGTACAAATCCTAAGCACAAGTCCTGACAAAGCCTTCATTCTTGCAGCAGTAGGTAGGAACACGAAAGAGAGATGGAGTACACACCATTGCAAACTTGCAACTAAAATTCCTGAAAAGTATTGTAAAGCGTGCAACTCCTCCTGAAGACCAGGCAAGACTGGATTGGAGAGCATGACACCCCAGGTTTTTTAATTCAACCAACATTTCCATATGCCCAAGTTGAATTGTTTATTCATGGATTTGTGTTACTGTTCTGTTTTTGTTGGGTAAAATGATGCAATGATATCTTTCTCGCATGGTAACGGGACAATAGTCAAATTTAATCCTCTCCACACGGCGAGGACCAATATTACTTCCTTTATAGAGATTTTACTCCGGTCTTTTTCATGGCTCCAGGGGGGCTCCTACTACTTTATTGGAGGGTGTCATAATTTTGTCCCTTAGTAGTTATTTTTTCCCTCACGGAACCTCTTAGAATCAACGAATGGTACTGAAAACATTAGTTTTTACACTGTCTTCTTGTTCTATCGAATAAAACTGTTCCCAAATCTATGATATTGCTATCAGGGTTCAACCGTGTAGTTTCGAGTCAAACTCATTGACCCATGTTTCATGAGTAGTGGTTCAATAGGAACCCATCTCTCATGATATCGAATGGTCCACTTAGCACTCATTGCATCTAGGTAGGTCACCCATCCCAGTACTGCTCCAGCTCAAGCGCGCTTAACCAGGGAGTTTTCTCCAAGGTTAAGCCCGCTTGAGTTGTTACCCCATTTGCAAAACCTTCAGCAAGTGTTGTGCCTTATGAACCATTCATAATAGAGCCCCTTTAGCTCATCAATTGATGAGTATGAGGTATTTTTCCACAGCGTGTCAAATTATGATATTGCTATCAGGATTCAACCGTGTAGTTTCGAATCAAACTCATTGACCCATGTTTCATGAGTAGTGGTTCAACAGGAACCCATCTCTCATGATATCGAATGGTCCACTTAGCACTCATTGCATCTAGGTGATGCTCACAGAGGTGAAGCACTCGTTCCCAAATCTATTTAGACTAGATTTCATCTTACACTATCATTAAAATATAGAGAGAGAGATTTATGAAGAATTTTTATATTTCATCTTACACTTGTCATTAAATAAAATATATAGAGAGATTTCTACGAAGAGTTTTTATAAATTAATTTTTATATATTTTTATATTGAATAAAGTGGTTATAAGAATGAAAGTTATCAATATGTAGGTGAAAGAGAAATCTAGATTATCAAAAATTACAACTCAGCCACAAAGGGCTGAAAGAAGAGATGCAATATATCATTTTATAAATTAAAGTACTTTTGACTAAATTGACTAACTTATATTTTACTTTTGTTTTGTGATAATCAATAATTTCATGTTAATTTGAGAAAAATAAAAGTTTTCAATATTTTTGAAAAGGAGCTATGTGAGGGGATTTTTATTTATGGAGGTAAGAAAGTTGAGGTCATTTCTTCATATATTTCTTGGGGTTCTCTTCTCTAATCCACACTTCAGTTTATCTCAAACAGTTGAGTCAAGATTAAGTAATGGATATGTTACTTTATCGCCCTTGAGAAACAATATTTTTAGATTCAATTCTAGGTCATTCAAATAAAGATTTGTCTATTTCACTCACTAGCCACTCCTACCCTCTTGTATGGTTGTGAGATTTGGTATTGGTTACAATGTTATATAAACATATTCATGCTAAGAGGTGGGTCCCACAAGACATCACGTTTATAGAATTTGGCGTAACTTCTTTCATTACCTTATTAATACTTTATGTGGTGATTATGATACTCAAGTTGAAATTGATGGTCACCTCCCAAACTAGTCATCTTAAGTATCCTTATTGTGAATTGTTAGATCTTTTAAGGTGTTGGAAAATTGCATGTTTGAGTCTTATTGGTATGCGAGAGCCTACTCCTTGTTGCACCTAATTGACCTTGATATTAATAGGCCACCACCACAAAGTATTGCACATGATGCTCCTAATCTCTCTAAGGAAAAGACAAATAAGAGTAGTTGTATTAATATTTACAAATCCTACATATTTACAAATCCTACCTCAAATACACATGGACTACTCCAAGTGAGCTAGGATCTTCCAAACTTCAACTCTACTCAAATCTATATCTTCAATTTAGGGGTGGGATCATCTTCCTCCTAGAATATGTCAAACTCTAGCTACCTTGTAGTCTAAGGGTTCCTCTTGAACAACTAATTTTTTTCTCTCGCAAGCTTTGTATTAATATGGGCCAACATATTCCTTAAGAGCATTATATTTTCCCAATATACTCCTTAAGACCAAAGAATAGGGAACATTTTATACTCAAATGCTCCTCTAATTATGAGATCAAAGGATAGTTGTTTCGCTTCTTCAAATGCTCAATCGATTATTTCTAAGTTCTTGTTGTTTATAAGGAATGGAGATGTCTTAATCTCTTCTTGCAAGAGATGTTTGACCTAGGTCATTAACATTTTTTGGAGGCACATTCATTAGAGGGGCTTGACAAGGGTCATTGTACACCTTGCATTTACATAGAATTATAAGTCTAATTGTCAAATTTGGGACATATACATGGCTATTTGTAGCAGGCCTCTAACTAAAAATTCTCCTAACCAATTTCAAACATATGTTCTACTCCTAATTACTTGAAACAAATGGACTAATTGACTAAATATCTATGCATTCCTTCTACTATTGCTTAAGAATAAGTTTAAAATCTAATGGAAACATAAATTCCAACAAATAATTGAATCATAAATTACAACAGAAAATAAAATCAACCTAAGGAAATCATGAAATATATATATATATATAGTTTTGGCATAGATGGATAAGTCTTTTTCTTTTTCTTGTTTTTGAAAATAAAGAATATGAGATCAAAACTTTGCCATTTTTGGAATAAGTATGTAATTTGATTCAAGCCATGAAATAGAAGAAAAGATTTCATCTAGTTGTTGACTACTAAGAAAGGAGATTGTACACCTTGCATTTAAATAGAATTATAAGTCTAATTGTCAAATTTGGGACATATACATGGCTTTTGTAGCAGGCCTCTACCTAAAAATTCTCCTAACCAATTTCAAACATATGTTCTACTCCTAATTACTTGAAACAAATGGACTAATTGACTAAATATCTATGCATTCCTTCTACTATTGCTTGAGAATAAGTTAATCTAATGGAAACATAAATTGCAGCAAATAATAGAATCATAAATTGCAACAGAAAATAAAATCAACCTAAGGAAATCATGATATATATATATATAGTTTTGCCATAGATAGATAAGTATTCTTCTTTTTCTTGTTTTTGAAAATAAAGAATATGAGATCAAAACTTTGCCATTTTTGGAATAAGTATGTAATTTGATTCAAGCCATGAAATAGAAGAAAGGATTTCATCTAGTTGTTGACTACTAAAGATTGATTGGAGATTGGTCTCCCCCTAGAGGTGAGGCAAGGGCCCACTCCAACCAAAGGAAAAGGTTTGATATTTCTTAAGGATTAGGTTCTTTATTCAATTTACATTTTCTATCATTGTTACGACTTTATTAGATAAATTTTATCTTCCAGCAATTGTTACAGTTTCTTGTAATTCATGATCTCCTAAGGTTAATTTTATTTTCTACTCAAATAATGATTTCATTATCTATTGTAATTTATGTTTCCATTAGATCAATGTAATCTCAATCAAAAGCAAAAGCAAAAGAATGAATAGATATTTAGTCAACTAGTCCTTTTTCTTTCAAGTAATTAGGAGTAGAATGTACGTTTGGAATTGTTTAGCAGAACTACTAGGTAGAGACATGTTCCAAATAGTCATGGACATGCCCTGAATTTGACGATTAGACTTATAACTCTATTTAAATGCAAGGTACACAATGACCCTTGTCAAGCCCCTCTAGTGAACATGCCTCCAAAAAATTGTTGATGAAGGTTTAGCATCTCTTACAAGAACACAATAAAACATCTCCAATCATCATAAACCATAAGGACTTGGAAATAACCAATTGCACATTTTAAGAGGCAAAATAAATATCCTTTGATTTCATAATAGGAGGAGCATTTGAATATAAAATGTTCCCTATTATTTGGTATAAGGAGTATATTTGGTAAATATATTGATCATGAGGAATTTGGTGGCCCATCGTAATACAAAACTTGTGAGAGAAAACTTTGAGTTGTTCAAGAGGAACCCTTATACTACAAGGTAGCTAGAGTTTGGTATATTCTAGGAGGAAGATGAGTCTCCCACTAAACTGAAGATATAGATTTGAGTAGAGTTTCAAAAAATTTAAGACTATGGCTCTCTTGGAGCAATCCATGTGTGTTTGAGGTAGGATTTGTAAATCTTAATACAAATACTCTTATTTGTCTCTTCCTTGGAGAGATTAGGAGCATTATATGTAATACTTTGTGGTGGTGGCCTATGAATATCAAGGTCAATTAGGTACAACAAAGAGTAGGCTCTTACATACCAACGAGACTCAAACATGTAATTTTCCAAAACTGTAAAGGATCTAACAACACGATAAGAATACTTAAGATGACTAGTTTGGGAGTTGGCCATCAATTTCAACTTGAGTTCATAATCACCACCTGAAGTGTTATTGAAGTATGAAAATATCAATTATTACTTAACCAATATATATGAATGTTGAAGGGCGGGGGCCCTAGCTCGGTTGGCTAAGTAATTCCGTTGCGGCTCTGCTGGTCACGAGTTCTAGTCTCCCCCGTCCCGTGGTACTGGAGGGCGTGTCGCGCCAGCGCCGCCAGTCACGTTAAAAAGTTTACCAGGCACACTGCAGTTTATAGGGGGTCGTGCTACCCGATTCTTGCAGTCTAAAAAAAATAAAAAAATAAAAATATATGAATGTTGTTATTTCATTCTAACTAATATATACACTTAATTGATAGATATGAATATTGTTAATGCATTCTAACTAAGAGTCTTTGCAAAGATAAAGGAGTGACTTATCTAGTCTAATAATTACATTTTTACTAATTAAAAGGTAATTCATATTATGCTTCTCATGTAGGGCATTGATTATGAAGCTCCTTATAATGAACCACTTTCTCAAGAACCATTTGCAATTGATTAGTAATGAGAGTGAAATTTGGAGGATAGGTGACATGGAACCAAAGATTGAAAAGGTAACTCTAGAGAAGTTCTTGAATGGAACTAGTGCTTGATGTTTCCTTCATCCTCGTTGGATCTATCAACTTGAGAGCAGATAATATTTAGTTTATTTCGTCAAAATCCTAGAGTGCATGTAGATATTAAGAGAATATTCTATAGTTTCTCAAAGTATCCTTGGATTTTTGTGAAGTCAACTGAAGGTGTCTTCATAGTTTCCATAGTCTTGTTATGATAAAAAAAGTATACTTTTGCATAGCCAAATTTTAGTCCAAGCCTACTACTTAAAACTCTATCTTTGAATTTCTTTAAAGCATTACACTTATATCTTTAAATAATTAAATAATATTTCATATTAATTTATACATAAATCTTGGTAAAAGTGGGGTTTAGGCAAGGAAAGGAAGGTTCATTTACAAAGTTGGGGTAGTCCTTCTTGGTATTCACCATTCCCTCCTAGCTTGAGGGTTAGTAGGTCCTTTTGCATCATTTCAAAGCCTTTGTTTATTCAATTGGTACACTTTATTTGTGCAAGTGTACTCTTCTTAATATGTGGTCCACTTACTTCTTCTTGTATTTGCATTCTCTTGGTATTGATCAACATGTTCTAACCATGCTTGAAAATTGGACTCCTCCATTAGATTTTCCCACATAAGTGTTGGTTTAATAATGAGTGGTGGCCAAAATATCATCCCAATCTAATCTACCTTGTATTTATCCATGAGCCAAATAGTTATTTTGGCTCTTCTTATGAATGATCTTAAGTTCTCAAGGGAGACTAGTTCTCTCATCTTTTGATTGATGGACACTATATTCCATCTTTTCTTGCAAAATATTATAGCCTTAGTATAGGAGGACTATGCATACATATCAAATTCAAGAACACAAGACTTCAATTTTTTCAACTATGAAGGTTTGAGATTAGGGATACAAGTGAATTATAGAAATTTTGATTTGATTGCTTGAGGGATTAGATTATCATGCTTGAGGTGGGTCAATGTAGGATCGTGGGGGTCCAAACTAGGGCTTAAGTGGCAATGAAAATTCAAAAAAACGAAGTTAGGAAACTTGACATAAAAATTCGAATAGGTTATTAACATAGTTTGAAAAATATGTAAGAACAAAATTTGTGGCAAATTGAATGTAGTTTCTAAGCTACTAGTTCTTTTGAGAGAAAAAAATTATCTATTTTGTGAAAATTTGAAATTTCAATGCATTAGTACTAAATTTGCAAGAAAAAAATAGAAAGCAGGTGTATGTTTGACCAACCTAAGTATAAGATTTTTATTTTTTTGAAACTTTCAATATAAATAGAGGACACATGCCTAGATGTGTCACATTTTTTTTAAAATTTTTTTGAAGTAAATAATTAGTTATGATTTTTTTTTAGAACTTTTCAAAATTATTGAAATGTGTTTGTCTGACCACCATAACTTGGTCAAAAATTTATGAAATTTAGTTTTTTTTTATCCTATAGTATGGGAAGCATAGAATGTGACACATCTTTCATATTCAAAAAATGTGAAATATTTTGAAAATTATAGAAGTTTTTCAATTAGCTTATCAATCAGGACTTTAGTCATAATGTATGTAGAAAATCAATAATAATTATCTATTAAATTCAAAATAAAGCATATCTTTTATTGGTGGAAAGTTGATAATTTTTTCAATAAACTCTTTTCGTTTCATCAAATTTGGATTAAAAAAAGTCGTCAACCACAAGGGAAAACTTTGGAAAACTAAGGAAATTTTCTAAACATGTTTTTCAATTGACTTTCTAGGTATGACACCCACAAGCCAAATCCCAAGGCAATCTTGAGGCAAATCTCGAGTCTTCTGATTTTATAAAAAAAAAAGGGTATTCATTTGTAAGGATATCCATTTTATAACAAATATCTATTTAAAAGGATATCGGTTTTATAATGGATATCCATTTTGTAACAGATATTCGTTACTTCCACTATTTATAATATTTCGTATAATTATTAATAATACATAATATATATTATATTATATTATATATAGTATTTTTTTAATTCGTAAATATGATTTTATTGATTTCAAAAAGATAATACATTGCATTCCAAATACTGTCAAAATCCCCAACCATCCCCAAGGACAACCAATAGACTACCCAAACTGGACACACCCAACTTTCAAACACACCAAAAAATTGACCCATCGATCAAACAACCCCATACAAGATTTTGAATTCGAGCAACCAGGGAGACAATTACCAACAACCCAAAAAACTAAGCAACAAAACATATCACTATACCCCTGTAATACCAATTAAACCTCCATTAGCACGCCCTTTGCAAGCAAGAGATCCCTGAATATTCAACACCAGTCCACCCCTCTAGACAACTCCAAAAACAAGTGATGTTTCAGGAAGATCAGCCAACACTGAGCCCCATCATGGTTCCTCCTTAATGCCTCGCCTTTAATATCCAAGATGAAGGGATAATGCTTAACCTGCACACTAGGAAAAAGAGCATGATGCAGGTCGCAGGGCCGAGGGATTCCCACACCTAATTCTGAAATTACCACCACGTCCATGGCACCTTCTAATAGACTTTCCCAAACTAGCTTCTGCACCATGAGCAAAACCATTGCTTTCGGCACCTCCAAATCTAAGAGCATAGCCAGAAACCAAGCCGCTATATATGCATTCATCCGCCAACGCTCCACTAAATTCATGAACTCCTCACCCAACATCAACTCCATTGCCCCTAAAACCAACTCATCCCAGTCTCTAAACACCAATTTTAGCAACCCATGTCAGATTCTCCCATAGAAATCCCACAACTTTCTCATAGACAAAAGACACATAGGCATCTCCATCTTTGTGGAGAAGAAATAAGGGCCACCAAAGTTGATAAAGACTTGATGCCTCCACTGGTATTGGTGTCCCATCAACCTCAAGCTCCAACACCTCCCTGTCCTTTGATAGGACATTGCATTTATGAAGTTGAACGGACCACACTTCATCTCCCACCACCTTTTCCTTCATTAAATGCCTTTTGTTGCCACCCTACTTCCCCACACCAACCAGGACCATGTCGTCGGCCACATCCCACGATGACACCAATACCAAAACTACCCACTTGGCAATCGCAGTTATATATAGTATATATTATATATTATATATTATATTATATTATGTAATATATATTATATATTATATACTATATACTATATGTTATATATAATATATATTTCATACTACATTATAATATATATATATATATAGTGAGAGAGAGTTAGATCTAGGTAGGGTGGGAGGAAGTGAGAGAGATACAGTTACCTAGGAAGGGTGGGAGGGATAGATAGAGGGAGAGACCTGAGAGAGAAATGGATATAGGGAGGGAGAGTGCTTAGAGAGAGAGGGAGGGAATGAGAGAGTTATCTACGTAGGGTGGGAGGAAGATACCTAAGAGAGAAAGGGAGAGAAAGTTATCTAGGCTAAGTGGGAGAGAGAGAGGTTTTGGAGGGATATAGGGAGGTACAAACTTGAGAGAGAGGGACTGAGAGAGAGTTGTCTAGGTAGGGTGGGACAGATAGAGGGAGTGAGAGACCCAAGAGAGAGAGAAGGTGGGGTGGATAGATGGAGGGATAGACATGAGAGAGGGGGGTGGGAGGGATAGAGGGAGGGAGAGACTTGAGAGAGAGGGGGGTTGGAGGGATAGAGGGAGGGAGCATCCTAAGAGAGGGAAGGAGTGGGAGAGAGGGGGTTGGAGTGAGAGAGATTTGTCTTGGTACCTAGTGGGAGGGATAAAGGGAGAGAGAGAGAGAGAGAGACTTATGAGGGAAATAAATAGTTATCTAGTTAGGGTGGGATGGAGATACCTAACAGAGGGAGAATGGGTGGGAGGGATATTTGGAGGGAGAGACCTGAGAGAGAGGGGGAGAGAGAGGGGGTGGGAGAGAGGGTTTGGAGTGAGAGAGAGTTGTCTAGGGTGGGAGGGATAGAGGGTAGGAGAGATCTAAGAGAGAGAGAGTGTGTTATCTAGGTAGGGTGTCTAAGGGAGAGGGAGTGGGAGGGATAGAAGGAGGGAGAGTGAGGGAGGGAGGGGAGAGATAAAGAGAGTTATCTATGTAGGGTGGGAGTGAGAAACCACAAAGAGAGACCTGAGAGGGAGAGAGAGAGGGTGGGAGGGATAGAGGGGTGGAGAGACTTGAGAGAGAGGGGGGTGGGAGGGAGAGACCTAAGAGAGACTAGATTGGTTGGAGGGATAGAGGGAGGGATCATCCTAAGAGAGAGAGAGGGAGGGAGTGTGAGAGTGGGTTGGAGTAAGAGAGAGTTGTCTAGGTAGGGTGGGAGGGATAGAGGGGGGAGATACATGAGAGAGAGAGTTATCTAGGTAGGTTGGGAGGGAGAAACTAGAGAGAATTGAGAGACAGAGCTAAGAGAGAGAGAGAGAGATGAGAGGGGGTAGAGGGACAGAGAGAGAGAGATTTGAGAGGAGAGAGAGAGTTGGAGTTAGAGAGAGAGTTATCTAGGTGGGTGGGAGGGAGTGAGACCTAGGAGAGAGAGAGAGTTATCTAGCTAGGGTAGGAGGGATAGGAGGGAGATACTTGAGAGAGAAGAGAGACCCGAGAGAGAAAGGGATATAGGGAGGGATAGAACTCAAAGAGAGAGGGAGTGAGAGAGTAATCTAGGTAGGGTGGGAGGAAGAGACATGAGAGAGGGAGAGAAAATTATCTAGGCTAGGTGGGAGAGAGAGACCTGAGAGAGAGGGGTTTGGGAGGGATAGAGGGAGGGACAAACCTAAGATAAAGGGACTAAGAGAGATTTTTCTAGGTAGGGTGGGAGGGATAGAGGGAGTGAGAGACCCAAGAGAGAGAGGGGGTGGGAGGGATAGATGGAGGGATATGCATGAGAGAGAGGGGATGAGACGGATAGAGGGAGGGAGAGATCTAAGAGAGAGGGGGAGTTATCTAGTTAGGGTGGAAGGGAGAGACCTGAGAGAGAGAGGGGGGGCTTGGAGGGATAGAGGGAGGGAGTGAAAGAGAGTTATTTAGGTACATGTTGGGAGGGATAAAGGGAGTGATAGGTACCTATTGGGAGTGATAGGGGGAGGGAGAGACCTGAGAGAGAGATACTTGAGAGGGAGAGAGTTATCTAGTTAGGGTCAGAGGGAGAGACCTGAGAGAGGGAGAGGGGGTGGGAGAGATATTTAGAGGGAGGGACTTGAAAGAGATAGAGAGGCTTGAGAGGGAGAGAGAGAGAGAGGGGGGTGGAGTGAGAGAGAGATAGGGAGTGTGAGAGAGGGCATTGGAGTGAAAGAAGAGTTGTCTAGGTAGGGTCGGAGGGAGTGAGACCAGAGAGCGACTTGAGAGGGAGATAGATTTATCTAGTTAGGGTTGGAGGGAGTGACCTAAGAGAGGGAGAGTGGGTGAGAGGGATAAAGGGATGGAGACTTGAAAGAGAAGGGGGTGGGAGGGAGAGACCTGAGAGAGAAGGGGATATAGGGAGGGATATAACTTAGAGAGAGAGGGAGTGAAAGAGAGTTATCTAGGTAGGGTGGGAGAAAGAGACTTGAGAGAGAGAGGGAGAGAAAATTATCTAGGCTAGGTGGGAGAGAGAAACCTAAGAGATAGGGGTTTGGGAGGGATAGAGGGAGGGACAAACCTGTAAGAGAGGGATTGAGAGAGAATTGTCTAGGTAGGGTTTAGGAGGGATAGAGGGAGTGAGAGACCCAAGAGATAAAGAGAGGGTGGGAGGGATAGATGGAGGGATAGACATGAGAGAGAGGGGATGGGAGGGATAGAGGGAGGGAGAGACCAGAGAGGGGGAGTTATCTAGTTAGCGTGGGGGGGAGAGACCTGAGAGGGAGAGAGAGAGAGAGAGCATTCCAATAGTCCCCACATTCTTTTTATCGCATGAAATCCCATGTTCTCTGTCTATAACAAACAAAATTTAGCTTTTACAAGATTCTTTTACATAATTTTTAACTTTACAATCATTTGTGTGCTATTTTTTGCTTGTACAATGGGGACTAATAGTCGTTGTAAGAGAAAATGAAAGAGAAAGATAACAACAAATAAAACTGAAGCATCTAGAGAAAAAGATAAAGTCATAGGAAGAGAAGATAAGGTATGCTAAATACTCAAGATGAGACTTCTTCTCCACCCTTAAATGTTAATTTAAGTGAAGATGAAATAGAATTTGAAAATATTGAACGTCATATTGAAATTGATATAGAAAATGTTAAGAACGTTGAAAATATTAAAAATGAAAATGTTAATAACATTGAAAACATTGAAAATGAACCTTATGTATCACCTAGTTACATGAGAACACCTAAATGGTTACTTGAAATAGATGAGAACATAATAGATAATCTTGATGGAAAATGGTCAATGCAAATAGTTTGGTTGTGAGCTGCCAATATGTTCAACCAATACTTTTCTGATAAGACATTAATCAAACAATGTCAACTTTTTGTGCAATTGCTAAAGTCTTACAAAATGAGACCATTATTAAAGAAATTGAAGATTAGTGTCACTAAAAAGTTAGAAAAATTAAGTATTATTGTAAAAAAAAATTTAATGCTCTAACTTCTATTGGAAAGACTAGTAAGAAAAAAGATAAAAGAGTTGCTCGTAGAGTGATCACAACCTCACTAGTAAGCCATCATTTGAGAAAGGCTTGTTTAACGAGATAAACTTGTATTGATTTAAATCTAAATCATAAAACATTGTCTAGAGCACTCTCAAGAAGAGGACTTGACTCGATATTCCTCTTCAAAATGATACGTGGGATTTTAGTGGGAGACTTCCACGTGTTGATAAGAAGCTAACTGATAATGTAAAGAATGAAATTGAACAATTTTGGCACTCTCAATCTAGAGTATTGTCAAATGTAAAGAATATTTTAAAGTTAAGAATTGGTAAAAGAGATCGCACACCACATCCTAAATATTTCTTGTAATGTAGCCAAACAATATTGTACAAATGATTTTGTGAAGCACATCCAAATTTGCAAATCTTGAACAAAGGGATTTTGAGTCTTGTAAGCCATTTTATTGTATACCTATTAATATTCGTAATACATGTTGTAAATACCATGTTGAGTTTTCAATGTATCATAAATTATTATGATATATTCATTCTACTATGTATACTAATGAAATGTTGCAAGAGTGTCATGCAATGCAACTTCCCAAGTCATCCAAGGACTTGTTAGATTCATTATTATATGTTAGAGGTGATGGTTGTCTTTTTTATAGAAATGATTGTTTAAATGAAATGTGTTTGCAATGTGGTGGTTTATCGAAGTTTGTAACATGTTTTAATGAGGGAAACAAACATAATTTTGCTAACAAGATTTTTGAGAAAAAAATGTTTGAGACAGTCAAATACAGTTTGAAGAGTGGAGGTGAAGGTTCTAGATGTGAGTTGGTTACAAGAGAGCTAAGTATTGTTAAATTTATTTTTGATTTAAAGAAAAATATTTTCTACAAGTATGCAAGGCATAGCCATAGGTCCCAGTGGTTGGATCGTCAATTCGAGATGTGTAAGGACTCTTTCCTAATTGGAACTATTCTATCTGTGGTTGATTTTGCTGAAAATTACACATTGAAACCACAAAATGAGGTACAATCGCAATATTATAATTCTATTCAAATAGCTATTTTTGTCCACATAACACATAGACATGCCCCTAATAGTACAAAAGAGGATAGGAAGATAATTAGGGAGTACCATCTTTACATGAGTGATGATAGATCTCATTCATCTAAGTTTGTGCAACATTATTTTGAAAACTTTTTAAGTTCTTGCAAGAAAAAGGTATTGCAATGGGTCGACATCTCATTTGGTTAGATAACTACATGGGGCAATTCAAGAATCTTATATGTTTTATTTGTCGAGCAGGATGCATGTACAAAGGAGTGTGCCACATATTTGGAGTTTTTTTGAAGTTGGGCATAGAAAAGGCGAGCATGATGACACATGTGCATGTGTGAAGAGAGCTCTAGTTAAGTAACAAATGAAGATCAGAGGTGGTGCAACATTTAGTGATGCACATTACATTATTGATTGGTGTACTTATGCATTATCACAAGGAGAGACACCCGATTCACAAGTGTGCAGGTTCTTTTGTTTGGTTGATGAGGGTATAATGGGAGACAAATTGGAATTTCAAACAATTAGAGAATCTTCAAAGGTGCATTCATTTCAAATCTCAAATGTAGGTGCATGGACCATATGGACACAATAATTGGCTTATTTTTGTCAGAATTGCATTTAGTGTGATTGGGATCAATGTGAGTCAAGTGAGTGGGTAGATACATGGATTTCATAGTACCTAACCCCCTTTATCTACAACACAATCCTCTTTAGAAGATGAAGTAGAAAGTTCACTTGTCTATGACCATCTTTCAAATCTTGTATAACCAAGACATGTCTATGTAGTTGTAGCACCGCATGGGAATGAAGAGGGATCAGACTATTGGTTGGCATGGTGTGTACAAGGAAAAAAAAGCTAACACAACTGATGACAGATGATGATGGGTTCATGTATCATACAGGTTTAGTTGTTGTTTCCAAAACTTGGTTGTGAACGTATATGATTAGAAAGAATGGAATAACTACATTTGAAGACTATGAGAAACACAAAACCATTCTCATGTATTCACATCTTGTTATAACAACAAATTTTAAGTTATCGAGACATCATTCCAAACCAAGAACAAAGGAACTATAGAAAGTTAGTAGTGTTGATCATGATGCAATACTTGATACTCTGAAGGTAAGAGATGACCCTTCAAGCACACTTGAGTAGCAAATCATTTGTTGTCCTGGTTACTATCCTTTGATATTAAGGATATTATCCATTTTTTATTATCGATTCATTATCATTTAAGTTATTTAGAATAATATAGATTTATTATTCTAAGCATCTTTTTTATTTTGCATTACCATTTCATTATCATTTAGGTTGTTTACAATAATATAGATTTTTTATTCTAAGTATATTTCTTTAATCTCGTTATCATTTCATTTTTATTTAGTTGTTTAAAGTCTTTGATTTTAAACATCTTACATTTAGTTCATTATCCATTAGGTTGCATTAGTTTGCATTAGGTTCATTTCATTTCATTACATATACATCCATTTTCATTTCATTATGCATTCATAACATGTCACATATCACAACCATCATCCATAAAGCAATCAAAAACATAAAAGTATATCATAAATATCCATAATCATTTGTAATCACCACCCATATCGTATATACTATGATATATCAAAAATTAACTAATATGTAAAAATGTAGGTATTTTGGAGAACAAAGGTATATTTTCAAGCGATTCAAATCAACACATCCATGGTAGATCATGTAGATCAATATATTTTCAAGGTACATATTTGATTTGAGAGAATATTCAATTCAAACTTTGTAGTTCATGTTGCTTATGCTCAACAATTTGTCTCTACTTATATGTAGGTTCTTCTTTGACCCCATTTCTAATGAGTACTCCCAAATTCTCTCAATTGCTCATATTTTTAAGGTATTATTGTTTAATTTGTAGTTTATTGCTACAAAAAACATGAATTCTCTCATAAATTCAAGAAATATGACTCTTAAGTAGAGACTTATATATATCATTTGATCCATGTACTTTGCTAAGATTGAAGGGAAAGTTGAAAATAATACATTTTGATCTTTCTTGAAGGAGCATGATAATCATTAACAATTGACAACTACTCACACAACACAATTGCCTACCCCAAAAAGAGCACCCCAAAATGATTAGGTGACTTGGGTGATGAGGTAAGACCTTCCCCAATATTTACTTGCCTACCTTGATGTGTCCTCGCCGCCCATTCATCAAAATAACTGAAAACTTAACAATTTTGCATTTTTTTCTCTTATGACACTTTCAATACTACCTACATTAGTGTGCTCGAGAATCACGAGGGTGCTTGGGAAACAAAAGGAGGCCTTTCATAGCATTGGACTACCCACCTTGATGTGTTGGTATAGTTGGTTTCACTCCATTATGCACAAAACAAAAAAACACTTCTTTCCATTTTTGCATTGATTTCCACTGACAACTTTTGCAAGAATGCATTTGACACTAGAACACACAAACGGTGTTGAGTTGACCCAAACTGAGAGAGGTTGGTTTTAAGGGATTCAATATCCACTTTTCGATGTAGACAAAGCATTCCTATGTTCCATGAGCTTCTGGAACAACTTCGTCAAATTTTGACAATATTTGGCTTTTAGGGCTCTTAAGAGACTACCCTAGAAAGAGCACCCTAGAACGATCAGGTGACTTAGGAAATAATGTTAGACCTTCCCTAGTATTTACCTACCTACCTCTATGTGTTCACACTACCCATTCATCAAAATTACTATAAATTTTACAAATTTTGCCATTTTTGCTCTTATGGCTCTTAAGAAACTACCCTGGAAAGAGTGCTCTAAAATGATTGGGTGACTTGGGCAACGAGGTCAGACCTTCCCTAGTATTACCTACCTACCTCAATATGTCCATGCTTCCCATTTGAATCAAAGTTACTATAAATTTTACATTTTTTGCATTTTTTGCTCTTAAGGCTCTTAAGAGACTACCCTAAAAAGAGCACCCCATAATGATCAGGTGACTCGAGCAACAAATTCAAATCTTCCCTAGTATTTTCCTTCCTATCCCAGCGTGTTAACACTTCCCATTCATCGAAATTATTATAAATTTTACATTTTTTGTATTTTTTGCTCTTAAGGCTCTTAAGAAACTACCTTGGAAAGAGCACCCTAGAACGATTAGGTGATTTGGGCAATGAAGTCAGACCTTACCTAGTATTTAATTTCCTACCTCGACATGTTCACGCTGCCCATTCATCAAAAGTACTGTAAATTTTATAAATGTTACATTTTTTGCTATTAAGGCTCTTAATACACTACCTCAAAAAGAGAACCCTAGAACAATCGAGTGACTTAGGAAACGAGGTCAAACCTTCCCTACTATTCACTTGCCTAACTTGATGTTTCCATGCTACCCATTCTTCAAAATAACTAAAAACTTAACAATTTTGTATTTTTTGCTCTTACGACACTTTTAAGACTACCCTAAATTATTGCACTCCAAAATCATGGGGGGGCTGGGGCAACAAAAGGAGGCCTTTCATAGCATTTGACTTCCCACCTTGACATGTTGGTATAGTTGGTTTCACTCCATTATGCACAAAAAAAAACAAAAAATGCTTCTTTCCATTTTTGTATTGCTTTCCACTAATAATTTTTATAAGAATGCATTTGACATTGAAACACAAATGGTGTTGATTTGACCCAAACTAAGAAAGGCTAGTTTGAAGGGATTTTATATCCACTTGTAGGTGTAGAAAAATCATTCCTATGTGCCACGAGCTCCCAAAACAACTTCGTCAAAGTTTGATAATTTTTGGCTTTTAGGTTCTTAATAGATTGCCCCAAAAGGAGCACCCCAAAATAATTGGGTGACTTGGGCAAAAAAGTTAGACCTTCCCTAGTATTTACCTACCTACCTTGATGTGTTCACACTACCCATTCATCAAAATTACAATAAATTTTACAAATTTTACATTCTTTGCTCTTAAGGTTCTTAAGACACTATCACAAAAAGAGCACCCTAGAACGATTGGGTGACTTGGGAAATGAGGTAAGACCTTCCCTAGTATTTACCTTCCTACCTCGACGTGCCCACATTACCCATTCATCAAAATAACTAAAAACTTAATAATTTTTCTTTTTTTCTCTTGCAACACTTTCAAGTGGTATCAGAGCAGAAGTTCCTGAGCCTATAATAGAGCGTTGAATGTGAGGTAGTTGAAACAAGACTTGTGAGTGTGGGTTGAATTCAAGATGCCTCCAAGAATTTCCCAATATGGTAGAGGTAGAGGCTTGGGTGGTGGAGTCCAAGAGATCCACCTAGAGATGAAATCAGAGCCCTTAGAAGGCAATTAGAAACCTTGCAACAAGGGTTCGAAGAAGAAATGTGCATCGAGACAGAGATGACAGTGAAGACAAGACATAAGAGGAAATGGAAGAGGAAGAGCAGGATCCAATGGATCCTAGAGAAAGAAGATTGATGTGAGTGATCTCAAGCATTGGGAAGAGACCTAAAATGGAGGTTTCAACTTTTAGTGGAAATCTGAATCTTGAAGAATTGATTGAATGGATCAATGACATGGGGGAATTTTTCAAGTTTGAGGAGATTGAAGATCCTCACAGAGTGAGGTTTGCAAAGAAAAAATTGAAAGGTTGCACCAATATATGGTGGAAAGAGGTCCAATTAGAAAGAGGAAGATAAGGGAAAGATAAAGTTTCTAGATGGGAAAGAATGGTGTCAAAATTGAAGAAAAAATTTATTCCAGTTGATTACAAATTGGAGTTGCTCAAGAAGATGCAGAGCTTGAGGCAAGGGACAAGGACAATGAAAGAATACATAGAGGAATTTCACAAGGTCTTGATTTGGATAGAACATTCTGAGGTGAATAAAGAGAAAGCTTCTTGTTATATTAACAGGTTGAGGCCAAGCATACATGAAGAATTGGCACTAGTAAGAATGACCACCATTGAGGATGCTTATCAGTTTTCTCTAAAGGTTGAAGAACAACTGAACAAGATGTTTGAAAACAAACAACAAGGTGGAGGTCATGGAGGAAATACCAGTGGATGGTCATATGGAGGTAGAAATGAAGATCAAAAGAAGGGTGAAGGCTCTAGTAGCACCCAAAACCAAAAAGGAGATAACACCTACCATCCTCATGATCAAAATAATGGAGACCAAAGAGGAAGGGGAAGATTTGGATGAGGACTAGGAAGAGGAGGCTTTCGTGGAACCTATTTTCAGTGTGGAGAAGGACATAGAGCCTATGAGTGTCCTCAATATCAAGGAAGGACAAATAGAAGACTTGAGGGTAATGCATGAGTTGTACATGTTGATGAAGATGTTGAGTCTTCACATTCTAAGGATGTAGAAAGAGGAGAGGTTCTTGTTACTAGAAGAGCCTTACTGAATGAGGAGAAGGAGCCAACTTAAAGGAAGAATTTTTTTTGCACCAAATATAAGTGTGAAGGTAAAGTTTGAAATGTTAATATTGATGGAGGTAGTACTGATAACCTTGTTTCAGAAAAAATGGTTAGTAAGTTGCAGTTGGAGAGAAGAAGGCATCCAAACCCATACCGAATCTCTTGGTTGTAGGACCATAAAGCCTTTGTAAATGAACAGTGCCTAGTAAAGTTCAAGATTGGAAGTTACCATGATGAGGTATTGTTTGATATTATGCCTATGGATGTTTGCCATATGTTGTTAAGAAGACTGTGGCAATTTGATCAACAAGTAGTATATGACAGACATGCCAACAACTATTCTTTGACAAAGGATGGAGTTCATCATAAGTTGAAACCCTTGAAAGAGGCAGAGGAAAAGGTATGCGGTAATGCAATAATTTTTTTGGTTGATGGAAGAAAGTTCATAGAAGGTATGAAGCATGAGCATATGTGTTTTTCATTAATCCCTAGAGTTGATAAAGAATATACTACTGGGGTACCTGTAGAGGTTTCATATTTGTTGAATGAGTTTCAAGCTATTATTTCTGATAACATACCTAAAGTTTTGCCTCCCGTAAGAAATATTAGTCACTAGATGGACCTAATTCTTGGAGCCAGTTTGTTGAATAAGGAAACTCATCATATGACTCCAACAAAGAGCGAAGAGTTGAACAAACAAGTGCAAGAGTTGTTGCAGAAATGATTGATTTGAGAGAGTTTGAGTCCATGTACAGTACCTGCAGTACTAGCACCAAAGAAGGATGGGGAATGGTGGATGTGTATAGATTCTAGAGTCATCAACAAGATCACCGTCAAGTATAGATTCCCCTTTCCAAGGATGGATAACATTATGGATTGTTTGAGAGGAGTTGATTACTTCACAAAGATAGATTTGAAGAGCGGATATCACTAGATCCATATTAGAGAAGGAGATAATGGAAGACAACCTTTAAAATGAAGGAGGGCTTGTACGAGTGGTTATCCATGCCTTTTGGGCTAACCAATGCACCAAGCATATTTATGCAACTTATTAATGAGGTATTAGAAGATTTTTTAGGAAAATTTGTTATTGTTTATTTGGATGATATTTTGATTTTTAGTAAGACATTGGAGGAGCACCTGATGTATATCCGAATTTTTTTTGAGAAGCTAAGGGAGGAGAAGTTGTTGATTAATTTGAAGAAATGTAGTTTTGTGAAAAGGGAGTTGGTGTATATGGGATTTGTTGTCTCAATAGAGGATCTTAAAATGGATCCAGAGAAGGTGAGAGCTATCATTGAATGGCCTACCCTAAGGAGTGTTATAGAGGTAAGATCATTTCATGGTCTAACAAGTTTTTACAGAAAGTTTGTTAAGAGTTTCAGTAGTATTTGTGCACCTCTAACTGTAGCAATGAGAGGGGATAGAAAAGAGTTTAAGTGGACTACAGGAGCAGCCAAAAGTTTTGATATGTTGAAGAAGAAAGTTACAGAGCAACCTATTTTGGCCCTTCTAGACTTCAATAAGGTCTTTTAGGTAGATTGTGATGCTAGTGGCACTGCCATAGGAGTTTTTTTCAGTCAACAAGGTAAGCCTATTTCCTATTTTAGTGAGAAGTTAAATGATGCTAAGAAGAAATATTATGTCTATGATCAAGAGTTTTATGCTATAGTTCAAGCTTTGAAGAAATGGAGATAGTATTTGTTGCCAAAAGAATTTGTTTTATATACTGATCACCAGGCTTTGCAGTATCTCAACAGTCAAGGAAAGTTGAATCAAAGGCACTTAAAATGGGTTCAGTTTTTGTAGAGTTATACTTTTGTTTTGAAGCATAGGAGTGGAAGGTCAAACAGAGTTGCAGATGCCTTAAGTAGAAGGAAAAATTTGTTTATAGAGATGAATATAGAGGTTGTTGGGATCAATGAACTTGAGAGTTTGTATCCAGAAGATCCAGACTTTGCAAAAGCTTGGAAGGCTTGTTTGGAACCTCTTACATTGGATAGGATGAGATGGTTGGATTTCTTAATCCAAGATGGGATGTTGTTTAGAGGAATCCAATTGTGCATTCCAAGGAGTTCTATGAGAGAATCTAATCAAGGAGAAGCATAGTGGAGGATTGGCTGAACATTTTGGTCGAGATAAAACCATTGCTCTTGTCAGTGAGAATTATTATTGGCCACAATTACAAAAAGATGTGAAGAAGTTTGTATAAAGTTGTAGAGTATGCCAGATGGAAAAAGGAACAAGTCAAAATACTGGATTGTATCAACCATTACCTGTACCTGAGAGGCCATAGGAGGATATTAGCATGTATTTTGTTCTCGACTTGCCAAGGGCACAAAGAGGGCATGATTCTATATTTGTGGTGGTGGATAGAATTTCAAAGATGGCACATTTCATTTCATGTCATAAGACCAGTGATGTTCATGTTGCAGAGTTGTTTTTCAGAGAGGTGGTGAGGCTACATGGTCTACCAAATAGTAGAGTTTTAGACAAAGATACCAAATTTGTTAGTTATTTCTAGAAGACATTATGGAAGAAGTTGAAGACAGATTTGAAGTTTAGTTATGCACACCATCCACAAGCTAATGGAAAAATAGAGGTGGTGAATAGGAGTTTGGGTAACCTGCTAAGATGCTTAGTAGGAGATAAGCCTAAGGGATGGGATTTGATTATACCACAAGCAAAATTTTCTTATAATATTTCTGTCAATAGGAGCACTGGTAAATCACCATTCTAGATTGTGTTTGGGAGTAGTCCAAGAACTGCTTCTAAACTAAGATGGATAAGGGGGAGAAGAGTAGTGTTGAGGCTGAAGATTTTGTTGAGCACTTGAAGAATTTGCACGATGAGGTGAAGAAACATATCAATAAGATGAACTCACAATATAAGGCTCAGGAAGATCAAAAAATGAGGTATAAGGAGTTCTAGGTAGGAGATGAAGTCATGGTTCATTTCTGAAAGGAAAGGTTTCCAGTTGGTACATACAATAAGTTAAAGATAAAAAAGTTTGGACCATGCAAGATCCTAAAGAAGCATGATTTAGGAAATGCTTATGAGGTAGAGTTTCCTAGTGGAATAAACATTTCTCCTATGTTCAACATTGCTGATTTGATAGAGTATCATGAAGGTGATATAGAGGAGGGGTCAATAAATGAACAGTTGAAAATTCTAGGACCTACTTCAAAGAATGAAGAGATAGAAGAAATCTTGGATAGCCGTGTGGGTAGAAGCACGAGAAACAGGCAATATGTAGAGTACTTGGTGAAATGGAGAGGAAGGCCTATTGAAGATTCATCAAGGTTGTCTAAGGCTGAGGTTAACTGTCTTGGTTTCCCTCCAACTCCTAAGAAGTGATGGGGCCACTTTTCAAATTACCTTGGGTGTCTGATGCAAGAGCATCCAGTGGTGTAGGGCAATCTTGCATCACCCAAAAAAATTATTTTCTTTATTTTCTTTAGTTGTTTTGAGTCTTGTGATGGCAGTTAAGGGGTATAAGACTGTCAGGCATCAAAAATAGCAAAAAATGAGCACTTACTATTTTTAGTGAGTCAACCTAAACGGGCTCGTATGGACGTGAAAATTTACCCCAAGGAGTAGAGCTGAAAAAAATTTCTATTCACGAAAGGATCACCTAAATACCCTACACGGTTTGGGAGAAATTAAAGTTTCCATCTTGAGAAATTTCTCCAATGTAGCTTCAAATTCAGATATAAAACTTTAGATTCCTTGAAACAACTCAAAAGTTGTCAAACTGACCTATGGTGGGTTTTTGCATTGTAGAGCTCGTCAAGAGCTTTCCAACGATATGCAATAATAGCAAATCAGACACCCAAATCAAAAGATATGGCCCCGTGAAGTTGGTCCTCCAAAAAGTGAATTTCATAAAAAAATCTTACTAGGCTAAAAATTAAACAGTGACACTTTTGGTGCAAAAAAAAAGGGGAAATTTGAATTTTCTAGAACATTTTAGGGCGGTTATTGGGGAAAATAAAAAGGGTTAAGTCGAGGTTGTAGAAGGTGGCCCCAATAGTGTAGATTGTGGCTTCAAATAATAGATTTTCTTTTCAAAGTTGATTTTGTTGTAATGAATCAAGCCCATGAGGCTATTGCATGTAAGCTTTGAATCTTTAATTTCATTTTCTAGAAATAATTGAAAGTGAATCATTTTTTTGTCTCATATCTTCTGTGTTGGTATCTGTTGTGATTTATGTGGGTTTTGGGTGGTGTGGCCCTCATCAAGTGGTATCAAAGTAGGAGCTCTTGAGCCTATAACAGAGCACTAAATGTGTGATGGTTATAGATACCTCCAAGACTTGCCCAGTATGGCAAAGGTAGAGGCCGAGGTGCTGGAGGAAGAGATCAACCTAGAGATGAAATCGAAGCTCTTATAAGGCAATTACAAACCTTGCAACAAGAGGTTTGAAGAAGAGATGTGCAACAGGATAGAAATGACAGTGAAGATGAAACAAAAGAGGAAATGGAAGAGGAAGAGTAGGCTCCAATGGATCCTGGAGAAAGAAGATTGTTGCAAGCGATCTCAAGCATTGGGAAGAGACCTAAAATGGAGGTTTCAACTTTTAGTGGAAATCTGAATCCTAAAGAATTGATTGATTGGATCAATGACATGGAGGAATTTTTTGAGTTTGAGGAGATTGAAGATCCTCACAGATTGAGGTTTGCAAAGAAAAAATTGAAAGGTCACACTAGAATATGGTGGAAAGAGGTCTAGTTAGAAAGAGGAAGACAAAGGAAAGATAAAATTTCCAGATGGGACAAAATGGTGTCAAAATTGAAGAAACAATTTATTCCAGTCAATTACAAATTGGAGTTGCTCAAGAAGATGCAGAGCTTGAGGAAAGGGACAAGGATGATGAAAGAATACATAGAGGAATTTCACAAGGTCTTGATTCAGACAAGACATTCTGAGGCGAATAAAGAGAAAGTTGCTCATTATATTAATGGGTTGAAGCCAAGCATATAGGAAGAATTGGCACTGGTAAGAATGACCACCATTGAGGACACTTAATAGTTTTCTCTAAAGTTTGGAGAATGACTGAACAAGATGTTTGAGAACAAACAATGAGGTGGAGGCCATGGAGGAAATACTAGTGGATGGTCATATGGAGGTCGAGATGAAGATCAAAAGAAGGGTGAAGGCTCCAATAGCAGCCAAAACCAGAAAGGAGATAACACCTACCATCCTCGTAATCAGAATAATGGAGACCAAAGAGGAAGGGGAAGATCTGGACAAGGACCAAGAAGAGGAGGCTTTTGTGGAACCTATTTCTAGTGTGGAGAAGGACATAGAGCCTATGAGTTTCCTCCACATAAAGGAAGGACAAATAGAAGACCTAAGGGTAATGCACGATTTGCACATGTTGATGAAGATGCTAAGTCTTTCACATTCTAAGGATGCAAAAATAGGAGAGGTTCTTGTTACTAGAAGAGCCTTATTGAATGAGGAGAAGGAGCCAACTCAAAGGAAGAATTTGTTTCGCACCAGATGTAAGTGCAAAGATAATGTTTGCAATGTTATTATTGATGGAGGTAGTACTGATTACCTTGTTTAAGAAGAAATGGTTAGTAAGTTGCAGTTGGAGAGAAGGCATCTGAAACCATACCGGATTGCTTGGTTGTAGAAGGACCATAAATGCTTAGTAAATGGGCAATGTCTGGTAAAGTTCAAGATTGGAAATTACCATGATGAGGTATTGTTTGATATTATGCCTATGGATGTTTGTCATATGTTGTTAGGGAGACCGTGGCAGTTTGATCAACAAGCAGTATATGATGGACATGCCAAAACCTATTCTTTGAAAAAGGATGGAGTTTATCATAAGTTAAAGCCCTTGAAACAGGCAAAGGAAAAGGTATGCAATAATGCAAGAATTTGTTTGGTTGATGGAAGAAATTTCCTAGAAGGTATGAAGCATGTGAGCATATGTGTTTTGCATTGATCCCTAGAGTTGATATGGAGTCTCAAAGAATCATTTTTCCAATGAATCTCTTGTCAATTTTCCTATCCAATACTCTTGATCTGGTGCAAAACTTTAACACTTTGCAAACAATTGCAAGTAAGGTGGTTGTTGGGGCTTATTTGGAATACATTGCTTTGTTAAAATATGTCTACCAATATGATTTTACTAAGGGCGAGGGCTTCATTGGAGGATTGTTTCCCAAGCATGTTATTCCACACAAGAAAAGGTATGTGAAAACATACCATGGAATGATATTGGATAATTTACATGACTCTTCCTCTTTTCTATATTAAGCACTCATTAGATATCATTTTGAGTTTAGTAGGAAGCAAATGGATCAATTCAAAAATAAGTTTCATGCCATTTATTTTCTCAAAATTCATGAATGCATACAAGGATTGCAAGTGTCTACTATGTTGCTCATTCGTAGGGGTAAAAAAATTTCTCCTCAAGTCCTTGACATCAACATCATAGTTAAATCACAAGTTGTAACAAATCAAGTGTAGGTGTTTTCACAAGGAGTGCAAGATATTTTTTTTTGTCTTTTGTCCTCATAGAGGAGGTTGCAAATCTATCTCTTTTTACTATATGTTATGTAAAAAGAGTCTGTGAGTAGGGATAGTATGATGAAATATGATAATGTATGGGGTTATAAGCAGTAAAATTTTGTATAAGGTGATTATGTATAGGGTTACATATGTAAGGAGGAATTGTTACTGCATATGCAGTATAGGTAGTAGATGAATGCTTATATTTGTTGCATTCATTTTGGAACTTTTTGCTCTATTTCCATTCATGGCTATTTTGTAACTAATTATTAATTTTAATATATTATACAGGCTCATTTCCTTTCACCTATTTTTTTTTTTTAAATGTTATAAAAATTCTTCCAAAATTCAAAGAAAGTAAAAAGACAAACAAAGGATTACCCCCTCAACACCTCCTCCATAAAATGTATCTGAGAACTATAAAGATTCAAAGAGAGCATTACCTACAACAGAGGACTCCAACACCTCTGTTGGTGGCAAAGGACTCGAGTCCATATACAAAGTTGGAGCGATGCCCACGCCAACTTTAGGAAGTGAACAATCATAATTATAGCCATGCAAATAATCATAACTTTGAGCACGAAGTTGAATAGCCTCTAATCGAGTTTTGCTATACAAAATAAATTTTCAAACACCAGCTCAAATTAGAGTGTAGTAGAATAGGAAGGTTAACACTCATTTTTCCCTTGATGCAAGAGCATCTAGTGATGTAAGGGAAATCTTACATCACTCAAAAAATATTGTATTTTCATTTGTTTGTAGTTTCCTTAGTTGTCTTGGGGCCCATTGCGACTAATGCAATCTTTAGGATAGTTAGAAGTTTGAAATGGCCAAATATAGTCACCTTCT
Organism: Sequoia sempervirens; assembly: GCA_007258455.2. NCBI lineage: Eukaryota > Viridiplantae > Streptophyta > Pinopsida > Cupressales > Cupressaceae > Sequoia > Sequoia sempervirens. Next base: position 91,259 of record VDFB02387052.1, read on the forward strand.
ATTTTTGATAAGTTGATCTATTCAAGTCATATGGACACGAAAATTGACCCCATGGAGTGAAATTGGAAAATAAGATTTTTGGTGAAAGAATCATCTCAAAATCTTGTACTGTTTGGAAGATATTAAATTTTCATCCCCAGAAATTTCTCCAATGAAGTTTAAAATTGAAAATTGATGCCATTTGGAGCCCACTCAGAGGTAGTTATGTGCTTAGTAGTTCTATCTACATTTTTATAATAACTTATTTATGAGAGTAAAACAGCTAGAAATTTTACAAGACTCCTCCATAAAATTAAAAAAATGATATAAAAAATTCTTCCGAAATTCAAACAAGAAGGTAAAAAAGACTCAAACAAAGGATTACCCCTCAACATCTCCTCCATAAAATGTATCTGAGAACTATAAAGATTCAAAGAGAGCATTACCTGTAGTAGAGGACGCCAACACCTCTACTAGTGGCAGAGGACACTGGTCCATATACAAAGTTGGAGCAATGCCCACGTCAACTTCAAGAAGTGAACAATCATAATTATAGGCCACACAAATAATCATAACTTTGAGCATGAAGCTAAAAAAGATCAGATCGAGTTTTGCCATACAAAATAACTTTGAAAACACCAGCTCAAATTAGAGTGTAGTAGAATAGGAAGGTTAACACTCATTTGTCCCTTGATGCAAGAGCATCTAGTGGTGTAAGGGCAATCTTGCATCACCTAAAAAATATTGTATTTTCATTTGTTTGTAGTTTCCTTAGTTGTCTTAGGGCCCATGGCGACTCATGCAGTCTTTGGGATAGTTAGAAATTTGAAATGACAAAAAATAATCAACTACTATTTTTAGTAATTCTACCTATTTGGGTTGTATAGACACAAAAATTGACTCCAAGGAGTGAAATTGGAAAATAAGAAAACAAGATTTTTGGTGAAAGAATCATCTCAAAATATTGTACCGTTTGGAAGATATTAAATTTTCATCTTGGAGAATTTCTCCAATGAAGTTTAAAACTGAAAACTGAGGCCCTTCGGAGCCCACTTAGAGGTAGTTATGTGCTTTGTAGTTCTATCTACATTTTTATAATAACTTATTTATGTGAGTGAAGCAGCTAGAAAAGTTACAAGATTCCTCCATAAAATAAAATAAATGTTATAAAAATTCTTCTGAAATTCAAACAAAAAGTAAAAAGACTCAAAGAAAGGATTACCCATTAACACCTCCTCCATAAAATGTATCTAAGAACTATAAAGATTCAAAGAGAGACTTACCTGTAGCAGAGGACACCAACACCTCTGTTGGTGGTAGAGGATGTGGGTTCATATATGAAGTTGGAGCGATGCCCACGTCAACTTCAGGAAGTGAACAATCATAATTATAGCCACACAAATAATCATAACTTTGAGCACGAAGCTGAATAAGCTTGGATCGATTTTTTCCATACAAAATAAATTTTAAAACACCATCTCAAATTAGAGTGTAGTAGAATAGGAAGGTTAACACTCATTTTTCCCTTGATGCAGGAGCATCTAGTGGTGTAAGGGAAATCTTGCATCACCCAAAAAATATTGTATTTTCATTTGTTTGTAGTTTTCTTAGTTGTCTTGGGGCCCATGATGACTCATGTAATCTTTGGGATAGTTAGAAGTTTGAAACTGCCAAAAATAGTCACCTACTATTTTTAATAAGTTCACTTATTCAGTTTGTATGGAAACGAAAATTGACCCCAAGGAGTGAAATTGGAAAATAAGATTTTTGGCGAAAGAATCATTTCAAAATCTTGTACCATTTGGAAGATATTAAATTTCCATCCCATAGAATTTCTCCAATGAAGTTTAAAACTTAAAATTGAGGCCCTTTCGAGCCTTGGTACAAGGTGCAAAATCTTTGATCTTTTAGACTTGGAAAAAGATGGTTGTGGATCTCTTCACAAGCTTTCTAATGATAAATTACAATTGAGAATCTAACGGTCAGATCAAAAGTTATGGCCCCAAGAAGCTACCCCACTAAAAATTGTTTTTCATTAAAATATCATCCTAGGGAAGAAATGAAATGGCAAGACTTTTGGCACCAAAACAAAAGGGAAAGTTACACTTTCTAGAACATTCTAGGGTAGTTATTGGGTAAAATAAAAGGGTTAAGTTTTGTTGTAAAGGGTGGGTCCTTTAGTGAAAATTGTGGCGACTCATGTAGTCTTTGGGATAGTTAGAAGTTTGAAATGACCAAAAATAGTCACCTACTATTTTTAGTAAGTCGACTTATTCAAGTCGTATGGACACGAAAATTGACCCTAAGGAGTGAAATCGGAAAATAAGATTTTTGGTGAAAGAATCATCTCAAAATCTTGTACCATTTAGAAGTTATTAAATTTTCATCCCAGGGAATTTCTCTAATGAAGTTTAAAACTAAAAATTGAGGCCCTTTAGAGCTCACTCAGCGGTAGTTATGTGCTTTGTAGGTCTATTTACATTATTTTTATAATGACTTATTTATGTGAGTGAAGCAACTAGAAAAGTTACAAGGCTCCTCCATAAAATTAAAAAAATGTTATGAAAATTCTTCTGAAATTCAAACAAGAAGGTAAAAAGACTCAAACAAAGGATTACCCCCTCAACACCTCCTCCATAAAATGTATTTGAGAACTATAAAGATTCAAAGAGAGAATTACCTGTAGCAGAGGATGCCAACACCTCTACTGGTGGTAGAGGAGGCGGGTCCATATACGAAGTTGGAGTGATGCCCACGCCAACTTCAGGAAGTAAACAATCATAATTATAGCCATGCAAATAATCATAACTTTGAGCATGAAGCTGAATAAGCTCGGATCGAGTTTCACCATACGAAATAAATTTTAAAATGCCAGCTCAAATTAGAGTGTAGTAGAATAGGAAGGTTAACACTCATTTGTCCCTTGATGCAAGAGCATCTAGTGGTGTAAGGGAAATCTTGCATCACCCAGAAAATATTATATTTTCATTTGTTTGTAGTTTCCTTAGTTGCCTTGGGGCCCATTGCGACTCATGCAGTCTTTAGAATAGTTAGAAGTTTGAAACGACCAAAAATAGTCATCTACTATTTTTAATAAGTCGACCTATTCGGGTCGTAAGGACACAAAAATTGACCCCAAGGACTAAAATTGGAAAATAGGATTTTGGATGAAAGAATCATCTCAAAATCTTGTACCGTTTGGAAGATATTAAATTTTCATCCCAAAGAATTTCTCCAATGAAGTTTAAAATTGAAAATTGATGCCCTTCGAAGCCCACTCAGAGGTAGTTATGTGCTTTGTAGGTCTATCTACATTTTTATAATAACTTATTTATGTGAGTGAAGTAGCTAGAAAAGTTACAAGACTCCTCCATAAAATAAAATAAAATGTTATAATTTGTTTTTTGAAATTCAAACAAGAAAGTAAAAAGACTCAAACAAAGGATTACCCCTCAACACCTCCTCCATAAAATGTATCAAAGAATTATAAAGATTCAAAGAGAGCATTACCTGTAGTAGAGGATGCCAACACCTCTGCTGCTGGTAGAGGACATAGATCCATATACAAAGTTGGAGCAATGCCCACGTCAACTTCAAGAAGTGAACAATCATAATTATAGCCACATAAATAATCATAACTTTGAGCATGAAGCTTAATAAGCTCGAATCGAGTTTCACCATGTGAAATAAATTTTAAAACACCAACTCAAATTAGAGAGTAGTAAAATAGGAAGGTTAACACTCATTTGTCACTTGACGCGGGAGCATCTAGTGGTGTAAGTCAATCTTGTATCACTCGAAAACTATTGTATTTTCATTTGTTTGTAGTTTCCCTAGTTTTCTTGGGGCCCATGGTGACTCATGTAGTCTTTGGGATAGTTAGAAGTTTGAAATAACCAAAAATAGTCACCTGCTATTTTTAGTAAGTTAGCCTATTCGAGTTGTATGGACATGAAAATTGACCCCAAGTAGTGAAATTGGAAAATAAGATTTTTGGTGAAAGAATCATCTCAAAATCTTGTACCGTTTGGAAGATATTAAATTTTCATCTCGAAGAATTTATCTAATGAATTTTAAAACTAAAAATTGAGGCCCTCAGAAGCCCTGGTACAAGGTGCAAAATCTTTGATCTTTTAGATTTGGTGATGGGAGGTTGTAGATCTCTTCACAATCTTTCCAATGATATATTACAATTGAAAATCTAATGGTCAAATCAAAAGTTATGGCCCTAAGAAGTTGCCCCACTAAAAAGTGAATTTCATTAAAATATCTTCCTAGGCAAGAAATCAAACGATGAGACTTTTGGTGCCAAAACAAAAGGGAAAGTACACTTTCTAGAACATTCTAGGGTGGTTATTAGGTAACATAAAATGGTTAAGTGGGGGTTGTAGAAGGTGGCCCCATTAGTGCAGATTGTGGCTTTGAATAATAGATATTGTTTTTAGAGTTGATTTTGTTGTAATGAATCAAGCCCATGAGGTTGTAACATGTAAGTTTTGAGTTTGTAATTTCATTTTCTAAAAATAAATGAAGTGAGTTATTTTTTGTCTTGCATCTTTTGTGTTGGTATCTATTGTTTTGTTTTGTGTGGTTTTCGAGCAATGTAGCCTTCATCAAAAAAGAGTTGTGGTGACCATCTCTTCCTAAAAGATTGGAGGAAGAGTTCCCAATTAATCTTTCTAGGCTGAAGATTCTTTTCTATCTTTTAATTGTCCCACCAAGTAGTTGCTTCTCCTAAAAGCTGATACCTAGCCCATGCTACTTTAGTTTGGTCGGATAGGTTATAGATTCCAAAGTATTTCTCCATCTCTATGATCCATGCCTCAACTCTTGCTTCAATGGCTTTACCATCAAACTTAGGTAGTGCTACTCTTTTGAGATCCTTTCCTAGTTCTTCCTCAATTCAACCTTGAGGGCCTTCTCTTGGACCACCTTCTCCTTGATTGAATTTTGCATTTTTGGGATTCGGTCCTCATGTACCATGAGCCTCTTACATGTTTAGAAGTTATAGAATCTGATCTAGCCTTTTGTTTGGTCAATTATTTGATCCATTACCACCTGTCTCTTGTCTAGTAGTCACCATATTGACTCACACCTGACCTGCATCACATTTCATGTTTGTCGTAACTTAACACTAGGTTCTACGATTAAATGTTCTTATTCACATACACTACATACACTTGCATATATCACTCATTCATTGAAGACATACGCATTCATACACAGTAAAATATGTTTTGGAGTTCTCCACTTGAACACACCAAAAATAACATCTTGCTTTATTTATATTAAGTGTGGGTCAATAGGCCCTTATTTACAAAAACTTCTTTTTACATTAGTCAGTTTTCTCATTCTTAGAGAGATGACACTCCTTTGCGTCCTCGTCAAAATTTACATCAATTTTCTTAAAAGAGGAGGGTTGAGCACACAGGCTCTCCTTTTCCTCCTTAGTTAGTAAGGGTGTGTTTTTTCCACACCCTAGAGGCTAATCTCTGATTGCAAAAAGCTTCTTAATCTTAGGAGTTCGCTTCAATTCTTCAATCTTCTTTCCCCTCTCTAGCTTAAGTCGTGTTAGGGCTCGAGCTAGAGTCTCATCATCGAGAATCTCGAGTTGAACCTCAATCTTGGTGTTTTCTTTGAATTTCTTGTTCGAGGTCCTAATTGTCTTCCCTTTCTTCCTTCTTAACTTAGACCTTCCCATTCCTGCATTTAATCTAGGTTCAGTCAATCCTTAGGACAACTCAATTTTGGTCAAAGGGTCAACTATCCCCTAATCATGACTATTGTGGACTCAAAAGGCCTAGAGTTGAACCCTAAGCTCGGATACCAAATGTAATAACCCATTATAATTATTGCTTAAATATTTATTACAAATGACATTATGAATATTGAATTTTAAAAAGACATAATTTAAGTAGTTATTTTCAATCATAGCAACACATGTCTAATTAAAATATGAGTCATGATATATATTCATTTCCAAATGTCAATTACAATATCCAAGTTGAATTGGCTCATAGGGCCACAAAGTCAATATAATAGATAATTTACATCAAGGTTACATCATAATCCTATAATAACTTGAAAACATCCAAGGTTTCCTCTTGGCGCTCGCCTCCTCTGGTGGACGAGAACATGGATGAAGTGCTTTACCTCCCAACCATGAAGCTTACACTTCCCTAGAATTCTCCCTACTTGAAGAATACCTGACCCTACATGAAAATTTTAGCAAGAGAAAAATTTGCAAGATGGAATCTAGTGCATGCCCAAACATCAACCTACATCTCTATCAATGAATAGAAAAATGCAAGATCTATGGTAGGAATGGCAGAGAGTGTTATCACAAAGTCCATAAATACATAATGGGCTAATTACTTGGCCAAGCATAAAATTTAGTTGCAAAAATAAAAGATAGGTTTTGGATAAAGCAAAACCTATACCCTCTGAACTCCATTTCGGCACCCATCCCAAAAGGTAACTTTCAACAACCCAATTTATTCCTTAGTAACTATCTACCGTCTAGTAGCATCTACACTAAGGTGCTATAGTCTACTTAGGTGTTGCTATTCTTCTAAAAAAGATAATTTATTTACACACAAATCTATGAAAATTAATTCAGTCTACTTAATTCCTCAACTTAAATAAATCAGAAAAAATAATTCAAATGGATCTATTCAATACAATATCCAATCAATTCATACACATATCACATGATTGCTTCCAACGTAATTCAGTATTCATTAAAAATGAATTAAAATAAGTAACAAAAGAAGGTATGTCACAAGTATGTATATGTATGTAGACGAAGGTCTATGTGCATACACATATATGTGCCAACTTAAGTTATTATATTTGTGCATACATTCTGAAATACAAACGATTATAACAGATTTCTTTTATTCAAAATAATGTTATAGATTGTCATATCATCTAACACTAATACAACATATAAATTTTCCTTTTTCAAAGAAAGAAGAATAGTTATGTTTAAACAGTTTCCACATACTGATGTGTCATTTGTATAATAATAATGTTGTTTGTAGAAGTTTACAAGTTATTGTGCCAATATGTCTCATTAACAGTCTCAAGTTATATAGTATATCATGTAAATGGTCAATGTTCTATCATTCTAGATATACAATTATCTAAACAATACTAGTGTCATTTTTATGCAAACAAAAGAATTGAATGAAATGCTTGTCATTTTAAATCACAATACAATCTTGGAACATTTTATTACTATTTCAGGTTAGGAAAGACCCGTGTTTCTATTAGTGACTATTATGGATATAAGTTTGAGTTATTATCCTTTCAAGAATGACTAACAGTCGAATGACTATTTGGTTTTATCACTAATATTATCATTGGCTAAACCTTGAAGAATACCGATTATCAACTTACATTTTTTGATGGCAAGCTGGTAAGACTCATTCATATTGATCGTTCTATGGAATGATTCGAGCATCACTCTAGGGAATTATATGTGCATGCAAAATAGACTAGTGTAAACAACATTTGCGAGCATCACATGTAAGCAACAAAAAAATGGAGATCATTGTGATGAATGATTAAATCTATATACAAATGGTATACTGCAAAATGATCCTAAAGATTATGCCAACATAACAAAGTGGAATGATATAACTGTTCTTCCATTGTTCATTGTGAACGAGGTGACCTTCTTTAATAATATTGGCATATATATACATCATTGTAAGAATGATTATTGCAGCCTTTGCACCCATTTCGTGCAACATACCTATTTGGCCTAGTAGATAGGAAGAACAACAAATAGTGAGGGATAACAATAGAGTAACAATCATTTCCCTTAAAGGAAAACGATAACGATTTAAAATCGTTTAATACAAAATAATAGTTCAAGCTATTAGAATCATTCGATTTACCATGTAGTGGTTAATTAAATTTACATGGATAAAATAATGAAAAGAGGTGAAACAATAAACCATACAAAGCTTAACTAGGTTTAGCTTCCATTCCGATAGAAAGAATATGCACAAATATAGTGCATGCGAAGGTTGGTCGATAAGGCCCTTGCAATATTTTTCAAGAAATGATCAATCTTAAATCAAAATTTCCTAGTACTAAAACAAATACATTTGTAGTAAATGGACATCTTAATTTTTTTCCAACAACTCAAATGAAATCGACATAATGAAAGGGAAAAATGAAATTTTTATATAGTTTGTACTAAAAAACCAAGCATATACAACATCAAACATTGATTTTTACCTCTGTTTGTGGCTTTTCCTCAACTTTTCCTACTTTTCCCAGATTAGCCGATTCACTTGCTTTCTCTTCTTCATGATTCCCTTCTGCCACTGCTAGTCTCTCTGATTCCTTCCAAGTATTTTGTGCTACCAAAATGCAAAACCCTGTTCACTCTATTATGGGAGCCATTTCATTCCATAATCGACATTAATTTTAGTCACCCATACTGAAATTTGAATATCTTTCCTTAAATTTGAATGCATGCCACTACTTTATAAAATCTTCCTTAGGATATTATTCAAATTCAACAATATGGTTTTGATAATTTTGATCCTCTATTCAATTTTATAAGGAATATGTATATATATTTATATATGTGTGTGTGTGTGTATATATACGGGCTCTAGGAAAATTCACCGCCAACAATTCATTGATAGAAAATTCACCATCAACAATTCACCGTGGGAAAATTCACCACCACCAACAATTCATCGTCATGGAAAATTAACCGCCAAAAACTCATGCAATTAATTTTTCGCATGGTGAATTGTCACGACAGTGAATTTTCCCACGATGAATTGTTAGTGGTGAATTTGTCATATGCTATATATGTATGTATATATATATATACATATATATATACATATATATATATGTATGTATATATATATACATATATATATAAGAAATATGTATGTATATACATATATATATAAATAAATATATACATATTTCTTATATATGTATATATGCATATATATGTGTATATATATGTATATATATGTGTGTATATATATATGTATTTATATATACATATATACATATATATGCATACATATACATTATATATATATTACTTTTATAACAGTATAGTATTCAATCACTTTCAAGGAAAGAATAAACTTTTATTTTATTCAAATAATAATTTTTTTTATAAATGAAGTGGTTTTCTTATCCTTCAAGCATTCCTTTTAAATTACATACAAACATGTTTAACCATGCTATCATTTTCTTTTTAAAATTTGAAAACACAAGATCAAAATAGACAATTAGATAAGAAATCACACACACACACACACACACACACACACACACACACACACACACACACACACACACACACACACATATATATATATATATATATATATATATATATATATATATATATATGTATATATGTATATATATATATATGTGTATGTATATATATATGTATGTATATATATATATATGTATATGTTTATGTTTATCTCTATTTTACTTTTATAACAGTATAGTATTCAATCACTTTCAAGCAAAGAATGAACTTTTATTTTATTCAAATAATTTTTTTTTTATAAATGAAGTGGTTTTCTTATCCTTCAAGCGTGCCTTTTAAATTACATACAAATATGTTTAGCCATGCTATCATTTTCTTTTTAAATTTCGAAAACATGAGATCAAAATAGACAATTAGATAAGAAATCACATGTATATCATTTCACAAGCCTATTTTTTTAAAACATTGAATCATTTGAATCAAGTCATTATAATCTTCTTTATGAAGTTTCAAATGCAACAATCATGTTGTTTTGTGGTGTGTGCACCCAGATTCCATCAAGCTTATTGTTCAATCTAGCTAAACGATCCTACCTTAGCTGTGTTCTTGTACTTCAACCCATTTTCCTACATTCACACACACTTGCACTTACACAATTCATCAGTAATGTTCAATCATGATAAAGTATAAGATAGTTCAAAAGATGGACAACTTCTTCAAACATTTCAAAAATATCAAGTTTTTCATTCAACATATTGAATTTCCTAAATAGTTCAATTTATCATATTTTAATTTAAATGCAATAAAAATTGGGTTATGACATGTTTACTTTTCTTTCTTTAATTGGTGAACTAATAGTGTGTATCCTCTCCCCTTGCACTTCATGTGATCTTGGGTGAAGAGAAACAATCTTAGTTTTCATTTTTTCTTTGAGTCAGCCAAGGCTTGCTATGTATCCTCTCCCCTTGCACTTCGTGCGATCTTGGGTGAAGAGAAATGAAATTTATTTTTCCTTTATTAGAGAGAGTCTTCCTTGAGACACATCCCGCAATGGAGAACTCAAGGCGGCCTTCAAGCATGTTTTCAGGTGAGCTATATTAAAGGGTGAGAAAACGAAAGTAAGTAGCACTTATCTGGGGACATTATACCTTGTGTGTCAAAATCCAATGTTGACATATGGTTTGGTTGGACTGGACTAGAGACTTTAGTGTCTAACATCTAAAGTATACCTCTAGTGTTCACCGAGTCATTAAAAACCTTGTATTTAGAAGCCAAGACAAGTTTTCTAAAACATCTCTTGGGAAGGTGCAATGGGAAAGAAGGTCATTCCATGAAGATATTCATCGTGTATTGATTCCTTGTTGAGGTGACAAACACCTTGGAAGGAACTTGTCCTTTCAAGGTAAGAGGTGTATCGTGTACGTGTGCATACTATAGTCATCCATTCAAGCTAGGTATTCTATCATGCAAACTTGACTTGAAAGGTGTACCCACTCAACTTGAGAGATGTACCCACTTGATTACTAGGAATGTGCTTGATTGATGGTGTCAAACTTGCCTTAGTGAACCTTATGGAAGAAGTTTTATGAAATATACCCCTCACCCATTGAGTCAATAAACACATTCCTTGTCATCTAAACTCAAACACACATCAACATGGTCACAAAAATTTTAAACCCTTTGACTATATTTGAGTACACCTGAATAATACTATACTATTGTATGTCCCTAAGTATATCTTTCTTTATTAAAATAATATCTTAGTGGCTTCCTAGTAGTTGAGTTCATATCTTTACTCATTGTTTCAAAGTCAACCAAGGGGACTATGATTTAGTATCTTGCTTTTCACTAATTTTGAGCTTTGTGGAAAAAAAATTGCTTGGTTGTAGACATCTTAGATTCAAACATAATCAAGATCTCCATGTGGTAAAAATAATTCACATTAAATCAAATTTTAAGAATTGAACCACAAAGCAGGTGTACCTTTGTCATATATTCAAAACATTTTGATATCCAACAATAAAGGAAAAGAAGGAAATGCATGCTTAAGGTTATTTTTATTAAAACAATTTTGGAATATCACACATTGAATTATCACACCAAAGTTCCTTCATCAAAAATTATTTGGTCTTCTAGGTTTAAAATATCTCAAAGGAAAATGCATGTTTCTCAACACCTTGATCCTATCACAAGTTCCCCTTAGGTCTAACATTAGGATTAAACATCAAACTATTTAACATCCCATCTCACCAATTACTTCAAATTTTGGACAAACAAATCTCTTGAACTATATTTTCATCAAACATCATCTAATTTAGCTACATGTTTTCAAACACATCCCTTTTCATACATCTAGTTGGATTAATACACATCCTTTTAGACACACTTATCCTAGAGTCACAAGTCTACTCCTAGGATTTGCAAGTTCATTAGCATCCTCATCAAACACATATCAAAACTTAAGTCTATATTTGTTCAAAATTGAGAGTTCCTTGTCATTCACATCACTCATACCTTCATCATTCACATCATCATCAGTCCTAAATCCCTTAGAGGTTCACTTTTAGAAAAAATTAAATCAACCCAAGAATTTAAACAATATAAATCACATCATACTACCCCAAAGGTTGATACAAGTTTTATGGTAACAACAAGATAAAAACACAAGAGAGACATGGAGCAAAACCAAAATTTATCTACCATGAGTGACACAACCCATCAAAACCTCAGAATGTAAGAGTTCAATCCTAGAGGTTTCACAACTCCACCAAAAAATCTACCACAACCATCTCAAACTTCCCAAGATACAAGGGTTCTTTTGATGTTGTTTTCAGCACTGCAACATCACAAATAGAATACAAGTATCCTATCTCTCTTAAAAGGTGATCTCTATCAAAAAACTTCAAGAAACAACCCCAAGGTCTCTAAGTTCAGCTCTTAAAAATGCATAAACAACTCAGTGATGATGTGTAATGTTGTTAATCACAAGGGGTCTTAAAACTCAACAATGTTGGAAGTAGCAAACATGAACAAGGTTTTATGAAATCTGAAAATATATGCAAACCTTGATTGTATTTCCAGATCTGAAATCTGAAAATAACTTTTATCATCAAATATGCCAATGTGGTGATGCTAGTTTGATTCTAAAACTTATTTAAAGAAATATAAAAGATAAAGGGTTGAAAAAGATACCCTAAAACTAACACCTAAGGTCAATCACAACAATGATGAATGTTGCAGATGGACAAATCCCCATGAAACCAATTTCAATTTGATCAAGGACAAGACTACAACTACACATAAATAGTGCAATCTTCAAAGATAATCAAAATATTTTCAAACTATAAAAATCCATGCATATACCCAATTACTAGCACAATATGAATAAACATCCACAATTGAACTAAGTGCAATATTTGCTTAATACAACTTCAATGCCCATTTAATTTTTAAAGAAAAGTATTTAAAATTTCCCTTGAATAATACATCAATATTAAATAAAATGTTTTGGATCTATTCTCTAGGTGGATGACTTGTATTTCCAACTGGCTGATGTAGTATGCACAAAACTTGAGGTAACTACCCCTAGTCGTCTTCTTTCCCATTCGTTGCTTTTGGAAAACTCTTGAACTTTATGGAATACCTCATTCATGTCGACCTGAATGGAAGTTGGGATGAACTTTAATCTCAAAAAAAATAATCCCAATTTATTTTCAATATCTGATTCCATTCAATCTCCATCTCTTGATATTTATGCAAAACAGTGATATACATATCCGTCTCCTCTAAATGATTTTTGTAACAGCTCCATCTTCGACTAGTTCAATTATCTTTCCCTCCCTTGGCATTGCTAAATTTTTCCTACATTTGGAAAGCACCATAATCACTTGATATGCATTTAAAATTAATCATTACATCATTGCATTATTAGCTTAATCATCGTATTTCACGAGAAATATGTAGCATATCATAATCCATCATTAAATCTAAAAAACCAAGATCCAAGTCCTTAAAATCCAAGTTATAACACACTTCAGGTTTTACATGAGTAATGTATTTTGGGGATTCTATGGATTTTGTGAAGCAACGTCCCTTGGGGAATCCAAAGGCATGCAAATTGTGTGAAAAGAAAGGCTTTGGGGATTTCAACCAGCTACAGATTTCATGAAACATGAGGAACTCGTGTCATAAAGGATTTAGCAATAAAACTAAAGTCTTGGAGAATTCACACACTAAAGGATTACGCAAAGAACTGACCAGTTGAAGAATCCAAAGAATGAGGAATTCCATGAAAAGAGGTTTTGGCAATTTCAAAGATGTGTACATTCTATGACGAGTTTGAGAACCAAACTTAAGAATGCAATAAGATGATCTCACAATGAACCCACTAGACTTCGGATTTTGGGGATATGACTTACTCTCTACTAAGTTGTAAAAGGTATCGAAAACCCTGAACCTCAAAAACATGTCAATATGCTTCAAACTTCAGAGCTCGAGCTTACTCTTTACTTTTGTGCTGTATAAGGTAAGGGGTAACAACAACTCCTGACCTTTGACAAGCTTGATGACTATCTCAATTTTGATCATTTTAATCACATGTCATCAACTAAGGGAAAACCTAGCAACAATTTTATTATTCCTCGACTCAATTCTATGCATTTTTGTTCACCGTACAACCCTAGGGTTTGAAAGCGAAAAGCATATGTTGTGATTCCCTAGATTTTTCATGTTAAAGCTTGAAACTCTTTAGATAACAAAAATATAATGACACCCAAAAGACCCAAATCACAATATAAATCAGGCATTGATGACTGCAACATATAATAAATGGCATGACAATATTGCTCCATTGGATCTTGAGGAATCTGAAAGGAGACAAATTTTGCAAAAGTAAGAGTTTCAGGGAATCCACAAGAGGCCAAATTCAGCAAAAACAAGGACTTCAGAAAATCCAAGCAGATAAGGATTCAACAAAGAAATCCTTTTGGGAAATCCACAAGGTCATGAAATCTACAAAGGTAAAGCTTTGGGTAATCCAAAGGGTTGTGGAATTAGTGAAATGAGGGACTTAAGGTAATCCGAACACACTCAAATTTTGTGAAAAAAAAATCATGGGGATTCCAAGGCCTCAAGGAATTCCTGAACCTAGACCCAACTTAGCCACCTTGAGGCTCAAATGATACTCTAAGGACTCTTGACTTCAAATGTGAAACATGAGGTTAATTTTTGCAAAATACAATCATCCAACTATAAATGTAAATATTAAAAGCTCAAAAGGTGAAGTCATCCAAAATTGAAAGGACCTATCACTTAAGGGGGAAAGGGAAAACTGAAATTGAAAACACAAGAAAAAGAGGGTCCCCGCATCTGGTGGGGAGTGTGTGTGAAAATGGCACAACAAATGGTGACTTTTCTAGGAAAATGCTCTAGAGAATTTTGATGACAAACAAGAATTATGAACCCACAATATTTGGTTTTGGTCCCACATTAGGCTAAACAAATTAGAATGTAAAATCAAAAAATCAAAACCAAAGGGCCAATAGGACCTTCCATAGATTGAAATTCCAAGCGTGTGCATGTGTATTCATTTTCCTCCTTAAGATAACCATAGAAACCTTAGCTCAGTCAAGTTAAGCTACATGAATGATTCTAACTCCAAAAGCATCTGGGATATTGCCTCGTTTCTAGTTAGGCGTCCATAGCCCCAACGATGTTATCACTATGATTCTCTCGAACATAGCTCTACTACCAACTAGGAATCCATAGCCCTACTAGAGTTATTTGAATCCTCCTGAAGGTTGAAATTTCTTTTTATTTTCAACATTTTCTTCTTTTTTTCTTTTCTTTTTTCCTTTATGATTTTTCCTTTTCATTTCTTTTCTTTTTCATCTCATGAACAATGAAGCTCACACTTAGGGTTGAGAATCGCAATGGCACTAAAGTAGAAATCTAGGATTTTTCACTTAGCAAGACCTCACAAAGGAACCCATAATAACCTCAAGATTCTTATTATTTTAAAGA
The DNA here is from genome assembly GCA_007258455.2 of Sequoia sempervirens. Classification (NCBI taxonomy): domain Eukaryota; kingdom Viridiplantae; phylum Streptophyta; class Pinopsida; order Cupressales; family Cupressaceae; genus Sequoia; species Sequoia sempervirens. The sequence continues at coordinate 106,530 of VDFB02387052.1, forward strand.
TATAATATTTTAGCACATTCTAAGATTTAGATCAGACCAATGACTGATATATCCTCTTCAAACCAAACATTCAGACCACTTGACACTAATAGAAGACCTCCACTATCCATTTTGCAGACATGATCAAAGTTTATCAAGGAAATACTCAAAACATCCCCAAACCAATAAATTGTTATTGTGCCAACAAACATTCCTAGAAGGAAAATAAAGGGACCTTGAATCGGAGGAGCAAAACAAAATTAGACCAAAGCTAAGAAAAGAAAATGCAAACCAAAGGAAAGCTAACCTAGACCCACATCAAAATGAAAAGAAAAGCAATAAAGTCAAACCAAAATCAAATTATTTATAAAAAAATCTAACCAAACAAGTTTCAAATAGCATAGAAAGACACATGAACTTACATGAATTCTCAGAATATGCAACAATAGCAGGCCACATGTTATAGTTCTAAGCTTGGAAAACTTATCTTTATACTTTGAAAAAAGTACTCTTGCAACAATACTTTCATACTCAATGGAACAACTAGGTAGAATCAATAATTGAGACAACTCATTAGAACCATGATCAATCCATATACAAGCAGTATTTTCTAATGATCCATAATCAAATTGATAAAATTCAGAATTCTTAGTAAGGAAGGAGACAACTTGGTGTGATGCTTGTCTAGATAGAATGTCAATACCTAGAGGTTGCAATTGGTGGTGCAACATTCCTCTTGTGCTTGAAACATTTGAAGTAGAATCAGAGTGATCAATAAATAATTCAAATTGAACAAATTCAAAATTATCATCATGGAACATTTCACCTATTTGAATGTCTTCATGAGGTATCAATGTTGAAATTGTAGGAGCATCCTCATGTGTAGCAACTTCTTCATGGAAATTTTCATCGAAAGCCACCACAAATTGATCTTCAAACACCATTTTACTTGCAGCTGGGTGGTCATGCCCATCAATTATGACTAGGGCATCACTATTATTAACATCTTCTACAATTCCCTACATGCTAGCATAATTTAAATAGTTCTTATCATCATTAGAGCATGACATATGTGAATCATTGATAACAAATTCACTAGAATATAAAGGAAAAATAGAATTTGATAAAAAATAAGACTCCTTGACATTCATTAATAGTGCAAGCTCAGAGTCTTGATCATAGCCATTAGCAACATCAATTCCTTCATTCAATCCTTCAATATGCTCCATGAGATGCTCATCAACAACTTTTTGAAATTCCTTTATTGAAAACTCACTTGATGTAGCTTTTTGTGCATCATCTATATGTTTTTACAATTCCTCCCGTTCTTCAACTTGTCTTATCACTATCTTGCATCAAGAAAATGTAAATTCTAAGTGTGCCTCTTCATGTATCCTACACCAGCTCGGTAGTAGTAACTCCTTCAAACATATCTTGTATCGTAAGCTCAACCAATCCTTCATAAATTTCACAATAAACTCATCATATCTTATCTATAGTAAATCTTCATCCTAAGTTACGGATTATAGATGACACCCCTAAGTTACTCACTACGTACTCTCTTAGGTTGAGATAGAAATCCTCATGGTGAACTATGATAGTTCTCAAGTGAGAGAGTGAAGGTGAGCATGTGGCGTATGTTGATGACCTTGTGCCACTAAATATCTAGCTACCCGCCTTCATGAGAAGGGGTGATCTAGAGAACCACCTCGGTATCATGGAGTATTAATCTTGGGTAACCTCCAAGGGGGTGGGCCTACATCAAGTTTGTAAACCCTTTATTACTAATTTTAGGCTTGTTTTGTTTAACATGTCTTCTTTTTTATATACTAGTGAGAGTCTTAAGTCCAAGTCTATCCTTTCCCATTGCTTTTTGTTTGTTGTTTTTATCCATTTCCATATTCTATCCCTGTCCTTAGAGGTGAGTTTGCTTCCTCCAGAGGCTAATTTTTGTTGTCAATGAGCGATCCTTCCCTTTAAAGGGTGAACCTGCATTTGAGTCCAGTCTAGTCTAGTCCAATCATCCCTGATAGGAAAAACCACATGTCACATCCCTTAGGCATATCCGCATTCACCTGTTCCATGAATAGGTGAATCCGTTAGCCACAAAGGTGAATATGAGTCTGATTCTTCCAGTACTTCATCTGTACATCCCCTAGAATAGGTGAATTCGCTACCCATAGAGGTGATCCTACTTTGACTTTGTACCATCCTTGTCCATACATTTGTATAAATAGGTGATCTCATTCCTCCGAGGTGAATTTTTGCGTGTCATCCATACATTTGAAGTAAAGGGCAATCCCAAAACCTAGATAGGAAAACTTTCTTTCCTGAGAGGCGATCCCGTAATCACTCGTCTATATAGAACCCTATTTAGGCAATCTTGTTATCTATTTTGGCGATTCTAAAAGTCTCGATCATATAGTCCAATATATAGGCGATCTTGCAACTCTTAGAGAGGCGAACTTGATATACATAGGAGCAAAACTACAAAATTTTGGATAGGAAAACCCATGACCTGAACAGGCGAGTTCGCTTCACATAGAGGTGAATCCACTCTCCATACAAAAACCAAAGTGAATCCTCTTGACCACTAAAAGATTGTTGTTTCTCGAGTCCATCCCTATGATCAAAATTTTTTTATCATCATCCATCTGTTTGTAATCATCATTTTTGTACATCTGCATTTTCCAAAAGTCATTGAATCCTCAATCAAATCACATAAGTTCATCACATAATATCCATAGACTGCATATCCATCACCGATCCATCTATTTGAATCCCTCAGACATCATTTTAGAGACTTTTTTATCCAATTGGGTTAGGTAACAAACCCTAATAAGTATCATCCTTGCTTACTTAGTATTGTCATCCATCCTGAGTTTGTAATCCTTCACAACTTCATTAATCTACATCCATCTAGAGGTGGATTTACACCGTAAGAACCCTTTTTATCATCCAATCCAATCATCAACATCCCACATCATCTAGTTGAGCTCCTGAATCTAGTTCAAAGTTAATCCTATCAATCTAATCCAATCAATCATCTAATCCAATCAATCCATTGATCTAATCCAATCCTATCAAATCAACAATTCATAATCATATTATCGATCATCCCTTTAATCAATCAATCCATCATCCTAGTAATTTTTCAAATCATTCCCTAGGTCATCATCACTTAGGTGCGTCTTAGGGGTTAGTGTCATCTTAGTCTTCTAGTCACTTTCATTCTCATGCCCGTTACTACCTAATCACAGGCAAAGAAACTCATGGAGCTACAACATTCCCAAGGTGGTTAGCTTAAGTATCCTCTAAATCCACCCACTAATAATGGCTCTTCACAATCCAACATGGAAATTCACATACAACCTTCCCTAAAAGAAAGCATGGTTAACCAACCTAAGCTCATCGTTGATGAATATCTTAGTAATCCTACCAATGTGCAAATGATTGATCGCCTTCTCACTAAGCGTTGAGACAAAATCCTTGCCACATTGCTTCTGAGGGGTACCAAGCCCCCACTAGGGTTTGATTTATCACAATATGTCAATATCACACCCCCTACTCCAACACAGGATCTACAAAGTTCTCAAGTCAATCCAGACTCTTCAATCCCACAAGTCCCTCAAGTTACTCCATAGGACACATGGTATCAATAAGGATTTGGAAATGATGTGTATTATTAGATTCTACCCCCTTGCATCCCAATTTCCATCATGGGGGAAATTCCTGATCCTAATAATCACCAAGGTCCTAATCCTAGCAATCCTCGTAGTCTTGACAATCCTCAAGGTCCTCCCAATTTGCAAGGTATTAGCATCCTGCAAGGTCCAACCCCCACACCATCTGCACTACCTCTTCCACCGAATCAACTAAGTTAGTCATTAGAGAACATTGGGGGTAATGCATATAATCCTTTTGCTACTACACATCCTCATAGACCCCTTGTCCCCACACGCCCATTAAACTTACTGACACCTTACCAACAACCACCTTACCAAAAACTATCACAACCACCTTACCAACAACCACCACAACAACCACCATCGCAACCACTATACCAGCAACCACCTTACCAATAACCACTGCAACAACCACCATTGCAACCATCTTACCAACAACCATCACAACCACCTTACCAACAACCACCCCAACAACCACTGCCACAACCTTTGCATCAACCCCAAATCCCGTCACAACCTCAAAACCCTCCTCTGCAATACCAAGGAAACCCTGTCACCCAATATCAATATCATCCACAACCTCCACCTTATCAACCTCCTCCACAAAACACTTATTATCAGCCTCCCCCTCCATGAGGTACTCCTAGACCGCAACCCACTACATCCAACCTCAACACCAATTATAATTACTAAAATTCACAATAGTCCTAGTAACAACCATCTTGCACTAAACCTTAGCAGCCACAACAAATCCCTTACCATCAACAATCCAATCCACAAAAACCTATGTATACTTCCCAATAATAGCCTATGTATGATTACCAATCCAATCCATTTTACTATCAATAACCACCACTCTACTAGTAGGGTGCCTCCTCATCATATTACCAAGTATACAGAGGTTGTTGTGGATTAGATTACCAATCCAATCCAATCAATTTTACTATCATCAGCCACCACTCTACCAATAGTGTTCCTTTTCATCATATTACCAATCCAATCCATTTTACTATCAGCAACCACCACTCTACCAGTAGGGTGCCTCCTCATCCACAACCTCCACCTCATCAACCTCCTTCACAAAACACTTATTATCAGCCGAGCCCCCTTCACTAGGTACTCTTGGACCACAATCCACTACATTCAACCTCAACACCAATTATAATTACTATAATTCACAATAGTCCCAACAACAACCATCTTACACTAATCCTCAACAACCACAACAAAACACTTACCATCAGTAATCCAATCCACAATAGCCTATGTATGATTACCAATCCAATCTATTTTACTATCAACAACCACCACTCTACCAACAAGGTGCCTCCTCATCATATTACCAAGTACTGCCATCACATCAACAAATTTGCCCCAATCCTCAACCCACATACATTGAGAAATATTTATCCCATCATATCCTCCACCATCATATGACCAATCCGTTTTACTGCCACTGCCATATCAACAATATGTCCCATATGATTAGTCCAATCTAGTAGGCCCTCCCCCATCAGTATCAATTAATAAGGAATGGGAGGACATGAAAGCTACTCTAAAATAATTTCAAGTTGGTACATCAAAGAAATCCTTCAAGTTTGAGGACATTTTTCCTTATCCATTTCCCTCATCCCCTTCCCCAAACATTTTTAAATCCTAAAATTCTACAAGTAAAAGGGGAGGGGTGATCCATAAAACCACTTGCAATATTTTTATATGCATTTTTTTAGGAGGTCCTACATAATGATAACTACCTCCTTTGGTTGTTCCCTAGGAGCTTAACAGGACAAGCTTTAGATTGGTTCATGGGTCTTCTAAGAGGGTCGATCTCTTCCTTTTCCAATTTGTTAGAGAAGTTTGTCGCACACTTCTCTTTCAATCTTGAGAAGAACACAAACACCTTAGATCTCCTAAAGGATAAACAACCTGAGGGAGAAACATTTGTGAGCTACCTAGAAAGGTGGTGGGCCCTTGTAGTCGACTCAAATCTAGTCTTCCTGAGGAGTTAGTGAGCATCTTTGTCACAAAATCCCATCCCGAATTGGCTCACAACTTGCATCTCCATTGTGTTACTACCTTCACAAAGGTAATTGAGAACGATACCACTATTGAAAGGGCCCTCATTGCTAAAGGTCTCATCAAAATCTAGGGACAAATCATGGTACTAGAACATGAACAAAAACACTATTAATGATGGTGTCATTGACACTAAGCATATCTAAGTAGCCAACACATCTTATAGATCACAATATGCCTCTCACCCACAATCAATTACCAATGTCATATCTGTGCCACAAGATGTACCTTGTCCTCCCCAATAATCCAACCAAACCAATCAAGGGAATAATAAATAAACATTCACTCCTTTGGGAGAGTTGCTAGATGCCATTTTCAAGAGGCTACTCCAAAAATATTATGTGGTCACTTATCTTGTGACGAAGCCTTTTGAAGAGTCAAAGCCAAAGCCTACATGGTATAGAAAGAATGAGTATTTTGATTACCACAAGATTAAGGGTCACTCCACCAACAAATGTCAAGGGCTTAAAAGTTGCATCCAAGATCTCATTGATCTAGGAGATATTGTAGTGAATGAAAACCAAGCTACCTCATCCAATGTTTAGTTCCAAATATATCAAAACTCATTTCCCAAACATAACTAGGGTCCTAGCACCTCAAATGCAAACACTGGGTCCAACAATAACAACACAAATAATACTAGCTATAAAAATGTGCCATATAAGTATGAAAATATTTTTATGTGCATTAGTCAAGTGGAACCTCATGTATCCATGATCTATTCCAAAGGAAAAGACCCCCAATGCATTGTTACCACTCACCAAACTCGCATATCAGTTTCTGGGCCTTCCACCTCATCCCAACTAGCTCTGTGAGCTCACAGTATAACATCCTTGATCACCTTGGCAAGACCCCAACACAAATATTTATCCTAGATTCGCTAAGGTATTCTCCAATCCATCAAGAGAATCTCACAAAAGGTCTACAAAACACATATGTACTAAATGATATTGATCCTTCCTAATTCTAGGCTCTAGTAAGACACTTGTCATCTACCTATCAATTGGGTTTCAACCAAAATAATATGCCACCAATTGATCCATCTCACAACCTCACCTTACACATTGAAATCCTTGTCACCTTGAATAAGGTAAAAATGGGTCTTGGTAGATAATGGATCTACCCTAAATCTATGCACTTTAAAGTTCACAAAGTAGGTAGTGTATAATCATGCTAACTTGGACAATCATACCATCACAATCAAAGCATATGAATATATAGAAAGAGACTCAAAGGGTATTATTTTCCTTCCCATTCAGGTTGGTCTTGTCGTGCAATATACCACTTGCCATGTCCTTGATTTGGACTTACCATATAACTTTCTCCCCGGTTGACCATGGATTCATGCCTTGCAGTCATCCCTTCCACATATCATTAGTGTCTGAAGTTTCCATGTAATTGGGTTGAAGTCACTATCCATGCCAACCCCCAGCCTTTCGAGTATTATCATGCTCTTGAGGCCTCTTTCTTGCATTCACGATATTGTCTAGGAGAAGAAGTGGGAGATCCTCAGGCATCATCCTCCATTCCATCTTCAAATCCATCATCCAATACATCCTCCACTCCATCAACCACATCTGATTCCACCGTCACCAAAGTCTAGATCATTGACAAGGGATGTGGAGAGTATGAGATGCATACCACACTTAACAAGGAAGCCATGCCTCCATCTCCCACACTTATGGAAAACCATCTTAGTATTTACAAAAGGAAGAATCAAAGACCAAAACCATCAGTTCCAAGAACGTGAGTTCCACCACCTTTTAGTCTCCAAGAACATTACAAGATCAGATAGATGAGGATATTAGTCAATGGGTTTATAGAGAGGAACCTGAAGCCTTGCTCCCTTATTGAGTACTTCCAAAAAGTCTATCCTCATAATTCTAAGTTAGTAGAGAAGTATAACTATCAAGGAGGAGGGCTTGGTGTTGAAGAAAATGGAAGGCTACAACCCATTGAAACACCAACGCATCATAAACATTCAGGGCTAGGCTACGATAAGAAACAAAAGGGTTTTGTAGCATCTACTAGCACTGAAAATAATGTTAACTCAAAAGACAATTTTCTTGCGGACATACCCAAAGAAGAGGCTATCATAATCTCTTAAGATGACATGGATCTTCCTTCCCTTTTCGATTCCACATCCATTTTCTCTGTTAGCATTTCACTCTGTCACCCTGACCTCATTGATTGGGACCTACGAGGTAGTGTACCAGTCAATATATTTACTTTTGGGGAGGCATACATGCATCTTATGGGATTGGGGGAAGATGAACACCTTAACCGCAAAAATAAGAAGAAACAAAACAAAAAAGAGTCATCTAGTGAAGACCTCCCTAAGGCACTTTTTGATTCAACAAAAGTAAACATAAAGGGTGTATCCGCTAGTGAAAACCTCGATGAGGTGCTAAAGGATGGGGATGTTCATCTTCCCCTTATCAAAACTCATTTTTCTGAATGATCTTCAATCCTAATTGAAGAGATACAAGAAGTCAATCTAGGCACAACACAAGAACCTAAAATCACCTACGTGGCAAAATCATTGTTCGAAGAAGAGTATCTTGTCATCGTCAACCTCCTGAAAGAAGGCATTATCAAATTTGCATGGTCTTATTACGATATGCCAAGATTGGATCCCACTTTAGTCATTTTCCATCTTGACATGGATCCTAATGTGAAGCCAGTCAAACAAAAACTCTGAAAAATGCATCCGCAAGTGGCCTTGCTTGTTAAGATGGAATTAGAAAAACTGTTGGTAGCTGGATTTATCAAGCCAATTGATTACTTAGATTGGATATCAAATATAGTACCCGTGGCCAAGCCCAATGGGGACATTAGAGTCTACATAGATTTCAGGGATCTCAACAATGCTTGTCCAAAATATGACTTCCCACTACCCAATATTGACATCTTAGTGGATCTCATAGCAAGGCATGCCTTGCTATCCCTCATGGATGACTTCTCTGGATATAATTAGATTAAAATTGCACCTAAAGACCAACACAAAATTTCTTTCACCACCTCCTGAGGAACCTTCTATTACAATGTCATGCCCTTTGGCCTTAAGAATGTGGGGGAAACCTATCAAATTGCAATGGCAGTCATATTCCATGACCTTATCCACATTATAATGGAAGACTATGTTGATGATCTACTAGGGAAGTCAAAAACAAGAGAATATCACCCTAAGGTCCCAAGATAGATCTTTGAGTGGCTCAAATAGTACAAGTTGCACCTAAATCCAAAGAAGTGTGTTTTTGGCATCACATTCAGAAAACTATTAGGCTTCATTGTATCTAGAAGGGGTATCGAAGTTGATCCAACAAAAGTTAAGGCTATAATGGAGATGGCCCCACCTAGGAATTTAAAACAATTAAGAAGCCTACAAGGGAAACTACAGTCCATCAAGCGATTCATCACCCAAATTGCCAACAAATGTAAGTCATTTACTCACCTCTTGAGTAAGGATACAACTTTAAAATGGGATTCGCAATGTCATCAAGGCTTTGATAACATCAAGGAGTATCTTGCCAACCCACCAATTTTAATGCCCCCCATTCCGAGCAAGCCCCTATTGTTATATATTTTAGCCACTCCAGTTACACTAGGGGTATTATTGGCCCAACATGATGATTCTTCCAAAGAAAGAGCCATCTACTACATCATTCATACACTTGTGGGCTATGAGCTTAATTATTCCCCCATGGAGAAAGCTTGCCTAGTTGTTGTTTTTAGTTCACATAAGCTATGTCACTATATGCTCAACCATCCAATCAAGTTGATATCCAAGGTTGACCCACTTAAATATATGTTATCAATAACTTCATTAACCGACCGCATAGCCAAGTGGGTTATTCTCCTCAGTGAGTTTGATATAGAATATGTGGACCACAAGGCAATCAAGGAGTAGGTTATTGCAGATCAATTGGTTGATGCTCCTCTTGTAGATGCTTATCCATTAGTGGCAGAATTTCCTAATGAATCAGTCTTCACAGAATCAGAGTTAGATACATGGACATTATATTTTGATGGGTCATACACTCAAAATGGATTTGGTGTGGGTATTCTTTTTGTCACCCCTCAAGGTGACTACATCTTGAAATCATTCAAGTTGGCATTCCCATGCACAAATAACATAGTTGAATATGAAGCTTTAATCTTAGTTCAATGGAATATGGCCATCTTTGTGTTTTTGGTGATTCAAAACTCATAATCAAATAGGTCAATGATGAGTTTCAAACTAAGGATGATAAGCTTCTCCCTTATAAACATATGGTTGAAAAATTCAAGAAATATTTCAACCACTTCTAGTTTCAGCAGGTCCCTAGATTATAGAATAAAGTTGTCATTGCAATGGCTACCATTAGTTCTCTTACTTACATGCCTAAAGAATGAACAAATTGTGAATTCTTGGTGGGACAATTATTAATCCCAGTGTATGACATTCCTGACAATGAAATGGTGTGCGACATCGTAGGCCCCCAATCGTAGTCCCAAATAGATTGTGAGTTCTTGGTGGACCAATTATTAATCCCATCATATGACACTCCTAAAAAAGAAATGGTTTGTGACACTGTAGTCCTTTCTTACCATTTCTCTTCTCCCCTTTCTTTTTTAATCCTACCCTAGTTTGGCGAATTTTCCTCTATGTAAGGAAAATTTGCCTCTTCTCTTTTTCCTGCACGTTCGCTTGTTCACATCATGCATTCACCCCTGTGCTACTCCATTGGTGGGTTCACCACTTCTATTAGCATTTTTTTCCTTTTCCTTGTCTTGGGTGCACATATGCCCTTTTATCCTAGAGGTGAACTTGTGTTCGCCCCTTCACCCTATAGGTGAATACGCATTCACCTATGTCAATCCTCTTTTCTTGACTGGTGAATTCACATTCACCTTTCTATCCTATAGGCGGACTTGCATCCACCCATCCATATTTTGGGTGATTTTGTGTTCACCCTTTCCCTCAAGGGGAAGTTTCAAAATTTCCCCTCCATCACACATCTTCCCTTATAGGGTGGTGCACACACCTTTCCTATTTTAGGTGATTTTGCAATTGCCTATTTCCTTTTCCATTTTCCCCTACGTAAGTAGGTTCGCTCATCCCTAAGAGAGGTGATTTTGAAATTTCCCTTCTCTGAGTGCATTTGTCCCTACAAAGGTGCACTCACCCATTCCCTCTCACCCAATCACCCGTTCACCAAAAAAGTTGAATGTGTTTCAAAAAAAGGGTGAATCCACCCTTCCATGGAAATTTCACTTTGCCTAATCTACCCCTTCCAACCCTAAACATCAAAAAAAGTGCAAAAATTGAAATGAAATCACAAATTTGGTTTTGGATCCTACCTATCTTGGTACTGCTCGTAGGTGGTAGAAATCTTGCACCTCGTCTACTCGGTGAATCATCTCTGCATCGTCTGTCATCTCAATCGCCTCATCAGCTCTCACTCTCTCTCATCAAATCTATTGATGACACATGCAAATTAAACTAAGTGAATAGTAATTTTTCAAAATTACTATTTATAGTTTTTCATTTTTTCCCCTAATTAGCCTTGCTAATTTTTGGGTAATTTTTACCCTTTATTTAACCTTTTTTAATCCTTTGGCCCCATTTCTTTCGAGGGCCGCCATTTGCACCATTTTTGTCCATTTTCCTCCATTAAAAATCCATTTTTCATCCTCTACCATGTGGTACCCTTCATTTCTCCATATCGAGAAGTCACTCGGGGCCCCTTTTCTTCCCTATATGCCCTCTCAAGTGGGCATACCTATCCATATTTATGCATTCCTCTTTCTAACCATTTACCTACAATACCAAGGCATCCCCTAAAGTCCTTTTCCTCTATTGAGTCGTATGCACTTTATTTTTCTTTGAAACACCATTATTCTAATGATATTTCAAAGAGGGGAAAAATGTAGATATTTGAATTTGACCACCCCCATACAACCAAATTCAACTTTATATTCACCTATTCTGCATCCCTAAACCATATTAATTAAATAATTCATTATTTGGTTAATATTTTATCCTATTCTTAATTCCTCCTAAGGTGTTTGATTGATTAATTAAATACCTCACCTTATTCTTCTCTAAATTAAATAAATAGTCCAATTTATTTAATTTAGTCACTTTTCCCAAATGAATTAAAATCAAATTTTAAATTCATTCTTTCTCTCTCCTTGTCCCATCCTCCATAAGACTCTCCTAATATAAATTAGTTTGATTAATCTATGATTATGATGTGCACATTCCTAATCATAATTAGGGTCACATCCTCCATATCTTGCCTTAATCCCCCATTAACCTACCTAATCCTTCATTTGCACAACCTAAATAAGCATTTAAGCCTAACCTAATCTTCATGCCATTTATGGCATGTACCTTGGTCAACACCTTCATTAAAGCCTTCTACATTTGGAGAAGCTATCTCCACCTCCCAAGAAATTTAAAAGTCCTTTTTTATTTCCCCCATGCATCCTAGGTGGAATTTCTAATTCCACTTTATTTCTCCAACACCCTTGAAGGAATAAAGGACTAATTTAAAATTCCCTCCCCAATCAAAATGTAAAATCTCCAAAACCAAGGGAGATTTTAGAAGAATTTAAAATTCTACTATTGTCATATCATCTCATGATGTGGGTAGATGAGACAAGACTTACCTTTTCCACCTCATATCCACATCACCATTCCTTGTCCACCTCACCTTCCACATGTCCACATGTGATGGCTTGTGAGATCTCAACTCACCCTATCCATTTATCTCCCATCCTTGGATGAATCCTAGCCATCCATCGCTTTAGAGGCCTTTTCCCTAAATATGGTGGATTTTGCCTCATTTTCATCAATCACACACTTATCAAAACTTTGAGCACTTATACTACCAAGCATTCAACCTCCATTGTTGCAGCCATTTTGAGCATCCATCTTGCATCCAATCCACTATCCAACCACACCATTGCATTCCTCATAGTATCACCATCATATTGAGCTAGGTTGCATGCCATTTTGTCAATAAAGGAGCACACAAAATCGACATCAAGGGGCCAACCAAACGAGACAATTCAAGCAAGGTAAAAGTTGATATTTCTTGTATATTTTTTTTGAATTAAGCTAGGTCAATCTTGAGTGTTTTGTTTTTTTTATCTCCTTGAATTTCATTTAATTGTCTTGCATTTTTAGGGTTAGAACACTTGCACATAACTACGATGCAATTGATTTCAACATCACTATTTACTGGTAAACAAAATTGAACTTAAATTTTGGCATGTGTTTTAATTTTTTGATTCCATTTGATTGCTAACATGTCACTAACTTCTCATTTTTGTTTTTGAGGGTAACTGACTTTGCAGGTTTGGGCAAAAAAATTTGAAGTGAAGTAGCATATTGTCATTTGATTATAATTGTAACAAGTGTTTCGACACTTATGGGGAATTTATATCAAATTTATGATGCTTTATTTCACATTTTAGGACCAACTAGATTTCCTTTTGGGTTTAAAATGAATATTAAAATTGGTTAAGACTAAACCCTCACATCCTCATTTTGCAATGTTGGTTTAAAACTAAACAAAACAATCTACACACTTCATTTGGTGCTGAAAACAAATTCATTGTGCTTGTTAAAGTTAAAATGAACATGTGTCTGATTTTCTTGTGTATGCTTGTAATGTGTATCCTCTCCCCTTGTGCTTCGTGTGATCTTGGGTGAAGAGAAACACACAAGTATACCTTTTCTTCTTGGAAGTGCCTATCCTCTCCCCTTGCGCCTTTTGGAAATCTTGGGTGATGAAAAGAATTTTACACTTCAAACATGTGTTACCTTTAGAGGGCCTACCTCCCAACTTGCAAGAGGGAATGGCCCAAGCAATGCTTTCATTTTGGTCCATTATATAAATAATTGTTTGTGACTAAAGTCATTAACCATCCGGTGTTGTTTTCCTATACCAATGAATGTATCCCCTAGTATCCTTGTGATACATTAAAACCCTAAGATGTTTCTAAGGACTAGGATGCCTCTTAATTGAGTGAATTTTTGTGTGTATAGCACCAATTTATCTTGAATATGGTCATTAAAAAACCTTGTTTGTAGTGTCTAACCAAGTCTAATTCTGAAACACATTTTAAGGTAGTGCATCAGAATAGCAACATTCAAAGAAGTTACTTACCATGTCCATTTTTTTATTGAGGCAATAAAGCAAATAGGGAAAGGACTCTTTTCTTGGTCGTGTCAAGACGTTAAATTTCCTTAGGATAGCCTATTTTTCCATTTCATCTTAGATTAATCATCTCTTAGGGGATAATGGTAAGCCTTCTAAGAAATACATACCCGCTCGAGCTAGGATTGTAAATGCTTGTGAGTCAATTTAACACTTGCTTGGTTCCAAAATAATTGCAAACAAACATCAACGAGTATTTTCAAAAATTTCAAACCCTTTGGTCTAAGTATGGATACCTTTTGAAAAAAACCCTGATATTAATGCTTGTCCTAAGGATTTATATCCTTAGAGACTTCTAAATATTTTGGTTTACATATCAATCCATACTTCCCAAAGTTAACCTAGGTAACTATGCTACTAACTTCATCATTTTCACATAATGGACTTTATGAAATGAATGATGTTTTTGATAGACATTTAGTTTGAAACTTAAGAAAGACAAGTGTTTGTGGTGAAAAATAAACTCATTTAGGAAAGATAAATCAACAAATTGAACCCCACATGACCATTTGGCATCTAATCGCTTCGGTTGAACAACCAAACCTTACGCCCACTATCATATGACCAAACTTTGAACTAATTAAAGGAGAAAAAATAGATATAATTAGTAGTTTTAGGAGCTTCACTTTTGAAACAAAGGAAACACCAATCCAGTGGAGAAACAAACATACATCTTAAATGAACAAGAAGAAAGAGTTGATATTGTGGTTGAAAGGCCTATATTACCACCTCCTACATGGCAATAAATATCCTCTTTTTCATGATCTTGTGCTTATCTTCATGATCTCCTGCAAAATCAAAATCATGAAGAGAAGGTATACATTCTATCATTTCAAACTTAGACATCATAGTTCAAAGTATGTCAGAAGACGTATCTTAAGGAATCACCACAACTGAGATAGAGCAATAAGGAGATGTTTTCTACACTATTTCATGGATGAAATAGATCTACACATTTCACAAGCACTTCTCATTAATCATTGAGTCCTTAGGGTTTGATCACTCTAGAGGTATAGCATGTTTCTCACCACCTTGGTCTTGCAAAATAAGGGTTCACTCTAGGCTAACATTGGGTCAAACATTTCATCCATCCTTCATCATATTTCATCCTTCACTTCACCAAACTTTGCAAACTTTTGACCACACCACGACTTTGGACTTAGACATCTATCAATCTAAACCCTAACTTAACTACTTTGTATGTGAAATGAATCCTTTTCCATGCACTTAGTTAAATTAGTTATCATCCTTGGACTAGTTTATCTTGAAGGTCACAAGTCTACCTTAAAGATTCATAAGTTCATTAACATCCTTATCCCAACATCAAACAATCAAACCTTTAAGTCAAAAGTGTTGTCCCAAAAAGTTTGCAAAGATCATTTTCCAAATCATTCACTTTTTTCATCTCCCATTATCACCATTGCTCCAAAATGACTTAGAGCATCCCATTTACCAATATTTGAGTCAACTACAGAGTTTAAACATTAAAAATCTTAACATAACTCTCCCATAGGTGACCTACAATTTATGGTAAAGACAAGATCACAAAACAAGAAAATCATGGAAAAAGCCAAAGTCACATTCACCTCAAGTGATCCAAATCCTCAATAATTTCATCCAAGAAGTCATGTTACCCCATCACAACAACCCCCAACTCCATCATGACCATATGAGATAGAAGACATCACAAGCAACTCGTTTGGACTTACTAAAGAAGAAATCATAGAGTACAAACAAGAACATAAATCCTTATAAAATGTAGCTCCAATTTCCTCATATTTTGTTGTGCAACCCTTGACACAAGGCTTGACTTCATCCACCATTCAAACAACTCCATCACTAGGGCTAAGTCAAACACCAACTCCTAGTCTTGCATCTAGTCTTGCTAAGGAATTTGGTCACACTCTTCCATTGGAAAGAAAAACACTTGTGGGTACCCTAAACACAAATCCTTCTCAAAAAACCACTTGGACACCAAAATTTGGTGCTCTTCTCATTGCCAAGAATCCTCTACATCAACATAATCCACAATAACCTTAACATATCGAGGGTACCCCTCTTCATCCATCCCCACAAGTATCGAAAGTGTGCCCAATGTCATGTAAGGTAGTGTGGACCAAGTGTCACATATATACCCAAAAGGGAAAGTTAATACCCTTACACAAAATCAGCCTTCAATGCAACACAGGACATCTTCATCCAATCCTCTTGTTAATACATCCAACCCATCAGTTGCCCAAATCACATCTATCCCATCCATCATCAACCCAAATCAAACCAACCCCTTGGGCACAAACCCCATCAACCTAGGTAATACCTTGACCACATCCCAAACACAAGGAAATCCCCAAAACATCAATAAGGGGAACCCTTTCAATCAATGGACTCAAGGTCCTAATGTGCCATTGCCATCACAATACCTAATGGCACCATCATCATCTTTCCCCTTGGTCCCTCTCATCATGTAAAATTAAATGGGACCTCAAACTTACATTCCTCCATCCCAATCCACTATCTTACAAGGAATGATAAGCTAATGGAACCCCCAACCTCTCCTCAACAACCCAGAACCCACTCAAACCATCAACACCCAAAACCCATCATAGATGTCCCAACAACCAACCGATCCTACATTGCAAGCACATTCCTTAGCTTTATAAAAAGCAAATAGGCTTATCAAAAAGTCATTCAACAACAACAACAATAGCAAGAAGCCCTAGCAGCACAACAACAACAATAAGTAGCTTTAGTAGCACAACAACAACAAGCCCAACAAGTAGCCTTAGCAACACAAAAAAAATAACAATCCCAAAATCAAGCCCTATTGGCTCAACAACAACAACAAAAAGCACACCAATAAGCCTTAGCAACACAACAAAAATAACAAGCCCTAGTGGCTCAACAACAATAGCAAGAAAACCAAGCAGCCTTAGAAGCCCAACAAGCAGCCCTCATGGACCAAAAACAACAAGCAGCCTTACTAGCCCAATAGTATACCCAACAACAACATGGTTTATTCTATAACCCCCAACAGAACATTGTCAACCCAAACACATCAGGAACATATATTCCTCCACCAAAATCACCTTCACAATATCCCACACCACCATACACACCATAGAATACCCCATCATATTAAAATTCCATGAAAAATCCATCCACCTTTCCACAATATGTTCCTCCAAAAAACCCACAAGATGATGTAGCCTCACAAATTAAAGTGTTAACACAAGAAATGCATGATATCTAGATGGGAAAAATGAAGAAGCCCCATACACAACAAAACTTATGCCCATATCCATTCGATCAAAACATCGCAATGGTACCTTTCCCTCCTAGTTTTGAAGTCCCCAAATTTGATAAATACAAAGGGAGAGGAAGTCCTGTAGACCATATCAAAGAGTTTAATGTCATGTGTATGGAGGTTTCCTACAATGAGTCCTATTTGATATGCCTCTTTCCATGAATCTTGACAAGCCCAATCATCAACTAGTTTTCTCAGTTGCCTCTAGGTATCAAAACCTTCCAATAAATCATCGATAAATTCATAAATCACTTCTTTAATCTTGACATGGATGTGATCCTAGAAGAGTTGTACACTCTCAAACGAAATAAAGTAGAATCTTTCACCAATTTCTTACAATGATGGAGGCAAAGAGCTAGCAAGAGCAAGTGGCCCATTCCCGATGAGCAACAAGTGGGGATTATCATAGAAAATATTGATCCCAATCAATCCTTTCACTTGAAGATGCAGTGCATTACCACTTATGATGAGCTTGTCCCTAGAGCCCTTAACATTGAGAGAGCTCTAATCTCATACGGAAATATTCAAGCATACAAAGACAACTGCCCATCGACCAATTCAAACAACAAGCCTTGAGTCTAGGCTAAGAAAAAGAACTTAACGAATGATGGCATTGTAGATGTTAAGGTGGTACTAAGTGATCCTAGGCCAAACACCAATCAAATGACTAACACTAAACCAACTATGCAACATGCTACACCATCACAAAATAACCAAGTCAATAACACTAAAACACAACAATGGCAAACCCTCAATAGGAACAATTGTCCAAAACATAAATACTCAAAATTTTCAAAACCTATCGAAACTATCACGAAGAAATTGGTAGAGTCAAACTTCATATTTTGAAAACTACCAAGAACCACAAGATAAACCACCCTAGTACATCAAAAAATATTTTTGTGACTTTTACAAAATCAAAGGATGCAAAACATCAAACTATATGAGGCTCAAAAATGTTATCCAAGATCTTATTGAGAATGGAGACATATCTGTTGAGGTACCATCCTACAACCAAAATCTCAAGCTATGTAAGAACCCTATGCTAGATCACATCAAAGGAAACAACAATAGAAAATGTAAGGATCACACAAACATGCAACATTTCTATTCCAATGTAGTCACTTCTTGTGATAGTGTCATCACCATTGTCAGCATCAACGGGCCTAGTGCGGAGTGTAGAGTAACCACATGGTGTGGCAAAGTCACCATCCAAGGAGTTCCATCTAAACCTAGGGCTTAAGAAGACCCCTGCACAAATCTCTATCTTGGAACTATTCAGGCTATCCCTCGCACATAGGGAAATCTTAGAGAAGGATTTGTGCACATCATTCATCCCTAAGGATGTGGATACAAAACAATTTCAAGCTATGGTAGGGCATATCACTATCCCTCATCTTCTCACCTTCTTGAAACAAGACCTACCATCACAACCATCTCATAACTGTGCTTTACACCTCGAGGTCATTGTTCATAAAAACAAGGTTAAAAGAGTCATAGTAGATGGAGGTGTTGGTCTAAACATTTGCACCCTTCATCTGATCAAAAACATGGGTTATTCAAAAGATGTTATTGAGAAAGTAAAGAGTACCACCATCAGAGCATATGATGATCAAGAGTAGGTATCGCAAGGCATCATCACACTACCCATCCAAGTAGGACATGCCATTGCAGAGACTATATGCCAAGTGTTAGACCTTGATCTCCCCTACAACATCTTGCTTGGTTGACCATGGATTCAAAACCTCAAAGTTGTAGCTTCAACCTATCATCAATGTGTAAAGTTTCCTTTTGAGGACAAAGAAGTTACTATCCATGGAGATCTTGAGCCCTTTTACTATTGTATGAACCTTGAGGCAAAGTTTTACAAAATAACCCAAATCCCTAAAAATGATAAAGGGCCTACACCTCCTATTCATTTGTTGACTCATAATCCCTTGCATCTACCTGAGAAACAAAAACATCCATTATGCAAAAAATTCCCGACATCAAAGTAGTGATCCAAGATCATGGTTGTGGGAATTATAAACTATAGAAGGACACTTTTGTGTTGGGAGAGCTACCTCTTTCTGCCTAATCCCATGGGAAACCCTCACCTATCAACAAAGTGGCTGAAATAGTAAAGATATCAGCTACTACCTTCACTAAGTGGTGGTATTTGAACATAGAAGATATAAATGAGGAGGATGTCTCTAAACTGCTATATCAAGATGACCAACCCATGCTTGTTCTTCCCATGGAAGATGATAACAAAGGTTTTCAGCTAATGAAGGGATGAGGATACAACAAGAATGAGAAATTGGGACAAAATGACAATGATTTGCTAGAACCCATCATTCTTGAGAAACATCCAAAGAATCTCGGCCTAGGATGTACTATTAGCAAGGCTACCCTTCTTGGAAAAGGTACTTACACTAAACGGGTTGAGGCTTCCTCTTGGTTACCAAAATCGCATGATACTACCCTAGATGACTTCCCCTTTGATGTTGCTGACCTATTTGAGAATAACTCTCTTCATGATATCCACAAAATCTTTCAGCCCAAACAACCAAACCACTAAAATAAGCCTGGTCTACCTACAACTCATTGATTGGGACCAACGAGGACCAACAATTTTGGATTTATTTGAAAATGATAGCAATATCAGAATTCATGTGACTCTATGACAACTTACCCTAGGTAGATCACAAAGCTAGTTTTGATATAGAGCTAGACACAGGGGCATGTTACAGGGAGATGATTGAACCCTTCAGTCACGAAATTAACTATATGAAAATAACATGTAGATCTTTGAGTGAAAACCACACTGTGGAACATTTTGATCTTAAAATTGTAAAACTAAAGGACACATCTGAGGGTGAAAACCTCTCTGAGGCACCCAAAGATGAGGGATTCAATATCCCCCTTAGTGCTATGCATCCCAAAAAGTTGGAAATACTAGTAGAAAAGGAAACCCCAATGAATGTGGGAACAAAAGAAGCACCCAAGATAACTTTCTATGTCGAGTCCTTGTTGGATGAAGAACAAAAAAAACTAACAATGTTCCTGAAAGATCAAAAATCCAACTTTGCATGGTCATATATAGATATGCCAGGCCTTGATCCAGAAGTGGTTATGCATCATTTAGTAGCCTATCCTGAAGCCAAACTAGTGAAGCAAATATTAAGAAAGATGTGCCCTTAAATAGCACTCTTGGTGAAACTTGAGTTGCAAAAGCTTCTTGACATCAGATTTATCCAACTGATTGATTATCCTGAGAGGGTTTCAAAATTGGTACCAGTCTCCAAACCCACCAGGAACATCAAGATATGAATGGATTTCAGAGACTTGAACAGGGAATGCCCGAAGGATTATTTCCCTCCTCCTAACATCAACCTCATCATGGATTTAACAGTTGGACATGAAATGCTATCGCTCATGTATGGTTTTTCAGGCTATAGTAAAATCAGGATCGCCAAGGAGGATCAACACAAAACTACATTCACTTTTCCATGGGGAACATATTGTTGGAACATGATGCCATTTGGGTTGAAGAATGCAGGAGTGAACTATCAAAGAGCATGACCCTCATCTTTCATGATATGATCCAAAAATAGTCAAAGACTATGTGGATGATATCTTGGAAAAATCAAAGAAAAGGAGTGAGCACATAGGGGTATTGGGACCCATATTTGACAAGCTCAAAGAATATAAGGTGTGGTTGAACCCAAAAACGTGTGTCTTTGGGGTTACATTAGGGAAGCTTCTTGGCTACATTGTCTCACAAAGAGGGATAGACATTGATCCAGCAAAAGTGAAAGAAATCCTAGACATGGAACCACCACAAACATTGAAACAGATGATAGGGTTATAAGGAAGGTTGCAATCCATTTGAAGGTTCATAGTGTAACTATTAGATAAGATCCATCCTTTCTCACATCTTCTCCATAAAGGAATAACCTATAAGTGGGATGAGAAATGCGATAAAGATTTCTAGAAGATCAAGGACTGTCTATTGACACCTTCAGTCCTCATGCTATCAACACCAAACAAACCCCTAATCCTATATATCTCAACAGCATCAACAACACTAGGTGCTCTTCTAGCACAACATGATGAAAACAAAAAGGAAAGAGCTATCTATTACATCAGCAAGACCTTGGTGGGATATGAAATGAACTATTCATCCATTGAGAAAGCATGCTTAACAATTGTTTTTTCTTCACAAAATTTTATACATTACATGTCGCATCAAATCAAGCTTACTGCAAAGATTGACCCCTTGAAATCAATGTTATCTAAAGCAACTCTCACTGGGTGAATGGCCAAATGAGTAATGATCTTGACTAAATTTGACATAGAGTACATGGAGCACAAGGAAATCAAAGGACAAGTGATCATAGACCAACTAGCAGAAGCACCCATCCATGCAGAGAACCCTTTGATATCTAAATTCCTTGATGAAATAGTGTTCCTTGTCAATATGACAAATTAGTGGAAAATATATTTTGATGGATCATTTACCCAACATGGATTAGGGATGGGTATTATTTTCATCACTCCTCAAGGTGATTTTATTCCCAAGTCATGCTGACTATCATTTCCTTATACTAACAACATTATGAAACACGAAGCCCTAATCACAAGTCTAAGGATAAAATTTCAATGGCAGATACAAGAATTGAAAGTCTATGGAGACTCCCAATTGGTTATCAATCAAGTCAATGAAAACTACCAAACCAAGGATGATAAACTCACTCCTTACAAGAAGATGGTAGAAAGTCTTAAGGAAATTTTCATAGATATAACTTTTGAGTAGATTCCTCGCATGAACAACCGAGTAGTAGATGCTATGGAAACTTTTGGATCCTTGTTAGACATGCCACACAATATCCTTCAATACAAATTCTTAGTAGAAAAAATTCTTGTGCTAGCTTTTGAAATCCCAAAATCTAAATTTGTGTGTGTAATCATTGGTCCTGGTTCCCTATGGTATCATGATATATTCACCTACCTTAGCAAAGGAACCCTCCCATCTGATATCACCTCCAATCTTAAGAAAACCTTTGTTAAAAAGGTATCCCAATTTGTGATCCTAGGTGAAACCTTATACCATTGAAGCATTGAAGGGACATTACTATGATGTCTCAACCAAGAGGAATCCTTGTCCACCTTAACATAAGTACATGATGACATATGTGGTTCCCATTCTAGTTGTATGAATTTAGCTAAGAAACTATTGAGGATGGGGTATTAATGGCCAACCATGGAAAGAGAATCCCATGAATACATGTAGAAGTGTGTCCATTTTCAACATGTAGATTTGATTCATGCTCCATCATAGGAGTTACAACCAATGGTCACACCTTGGCCTTTCTCATAGTGAGGGCTTGACCTCATAGGAAAGTTTACTTCCACCTCATCTAATGACCATAAATTCAACATAATGGCCACTGAGTACTTTACCAAGTGGGTTGAAGCCATTCTTATGACCTACATAACGAGGAAGTAAATTTCTAAATTTATCCTAAATTACCTTATCTTTTGTTATGATGTTTTGCAATCCCTTATCTCTGACAATGTAACACCCTTCAAGAATCAGGATGTGAAAGAGCTATGACAAAAATTCAACATCCAACATTGATTCTCTACCCCGTATTACTCCCAGGGCAATGGTCAAGCTGAGGCTACAAGCAAGACCATTCTAAAAATCCTAAAGAAAATGATCAATGAAGTTGGCCATGACTGGAATCTGTAGTTAAATCTCGCCCTATGGGCCTATCAAACTAGTATCAACATGCCTATAGGTGCAAACTCGTTCTCCTTGGTCTACGGATCAGAATCCATCCTACCCATCGAGGTCGAGCTTCCTTTATGTGAGTGTCATTACATAATCTAATCACTGATGAAGAATACAAAGTATCTTGGCTAAATGAGCTAGAATTCTTGGATGAGCGTCATCTTGATGCCCTTAATCACTTACAAGTTTATCAAAACTGACTAAAATGAAGCTATAATAAGAAGATCAAGTGTCAATCATTCTAGGTAGGGGATCTTGTCCTAATCATAATAAGAAAAATATTTTAGATCAGGACAGTAAAAGAAAGTTTTAGCCTAGCTAGTTAGGTCCATTTGTCATCACAACAAGCTATGGATTAGGTGCATACCAATTATTAATGCCTGAAGGTGAACCCTTGCAAGAATTGACCAATAGCCTACATGTTAAGAAGTTTTATGCCTAGGCTTGAAAGGTGTAAATTTGAAAATACTTTTTTTTAATTATTATTATCAAAAATCCAAAAAAATGAGAAAAAGGATTGAAAAAAGTAAAGAAAAACAATCATCCTCTAGTGAAAATCACTTCGGTGGTGCTTTGGGCAAGTACCTTAGTGAAAAACTGGCAAACAGGCGCCTTGCATAAATAAAACACCTCCATCTATTCTTTGGCTCTTTATCCTATCATTCTTTACGTCACATCCATCCATCTCATCATTCATCCTATTTATTTCATCACCCATTTGCATCTGTATCATAGCTTGATATTGTGAAGTATTGTATTCCCCTTTTGTACTACTTGGCATATTCCTAAGGTTAGCTTGTCCTACCTATATTGAGGTAGTCTATTGCATCACATTGGGGGAAAATCATTATGGATCAGATTGGGTTCTTGTATATCTTAAGGTTATTTAAAATCTCATTGAAAATCCCAAAAACATTCATAAAGTCTCATCAAAATCCAAAAACACCCAAATTCTTGTATAGCTAAAATCCAAAAACATTTGAAAAATTGTAAAGTCAAAATCCAAAACATTCAAAATACATCAAAATCCCTAAACATGTCAAAAGATCAAAAATCCAAAAAAATAGTACCATGTTGAGCTACATTGTCTTTGAGCTTATACATAAGCAAGTCCATCATTGATGTGCTCTTGAGACACTTTAGATTAGGAGTCTATCATAATAAATTGACCATCCATCAACTATTCATTTTTCATCATCAATAAGTCAAGTTTGTTGAACTACATGGTCTCTATGTGTATAATGTAGGCAAGGCTCATCTTTGATAAGCCCTTGAGGCCCCTAGGATAGTCTGTTAGGTTAAGTTCTTGGTCAAAAAAATTGGAAAACTTAAAAAGCCCTAAACATTTAGAAAACTCGGAAAACACAAAAACATTTGAAATCTCAGAAAACCCCTAAATGTTGGAAAACTTAGAAAAATCCAAAAACCTTGAAAACCTTGGAAAACCCTAAACAACCTCAAATAACCAAAAACCAAAACAGTCATATAAACTTTCAAAAAGATCAAAATATCCTCAAATTTTTTTATAACACCCAAAACATTGAAATATTCTAGAAAATCCAAAACCATCCAATCCCATCTCATTTTCACCTATAATAAAACTTCTACCCATAATAAATCAATCATCATCTTCAAAATTTGGTATCACAAATAGAAAGAAAGTATTGCAAGTCATAAAGTGAGGACCTAAGTGTCAAAATCTAAAGTCTAGATCATAGGTAAATGATTCAGTGAAGTTTGTATCAACATCCTATCACACACCTAATCCTAATCAAACCATCTCATAACATGTCCTAAGATGTATCCTAATGGACATTAACATCAAAAATCACCTTAGCTAAAATAAATTGGTAAGAGATATAGGTAACACTAAATGTTTTCCTTTGATCTTTTCTTTTGATTTATCTTAATGACCAATTCTAAGGACCTCTTGATGATGTCTCGATGATTTAGAGAGAAATGAATGGGGCATTGATCATTATCTTTTATTTTTGTGCTTGTGGGTATTGTTGTAAAATAATCTTTTTGCAACTTGCTTAGTTGTGTGTAGGTAGGTAGTTCAGAGTAGATTGTTGACTATTGTGTATGCTTTGGTCTGATATATTCTAAACTTCTAAACTACATTCCAATGATGATTTTGTATGTCAAGGTGTGAACAAGAACTATCCTATCTATTTGCAAAGTCAAAGTCTATAACACTGGATACAACGTCATCCTGGTTTTCAATACCATGATGCATTGTGTCTATGTGCTATATCAAACATAAGGAATGACAAAAAATCCCAATCCTAAGATATGAGAAAAATTATCATCTCTCATCACCATATCTAATAAAGTCTTGGTGGATAGACTTATTGGACTTTTTGAATCAATCTCAAAATCAATGGTTAAATCATTCATCTTATTATTCTATCTTCTTTCCACACTAACCTAGTATCATGTCAGTCAACAAAAAAATCATCATACATCCATCCTACATCCAAAAAATCATCAACATACACACATCTTACATTATCACAACATATCATAATAATGGACAACATAATCCATTGCATCATTATTATCATTTAAGTTGTTTTAGATAACATAGATTTGTTATTCTAAGCATCTTAATCCATATAACACATCATACACATATCCTAGGCATAAGCATACATTGCATTATCATATCATAAGCATGAACATATGCATCATCCATATATACATCCATATCCATACATACATCATGACATCATAAATCGCATGGGAAAAATACCCAAAAAGAAATGAATCCATCCATACATCTTGCATAAACATATCATACACTCTACATAACATCCATCCCATAATATATCATAAGAAGATAGCTAAAAAGGAAGATAACACATCCATTGCATCACATCCATCTCATAAAATTCACGCCATAAACGTTACATCATCGCATAAACATAAATAAAAGAAGTGCATCCATCACATTGCATTTGTAATTCACCATAATGCATAAACATAACATCACATCGCATCATATGCATTCATACATCCATCAAAGCATGAAATAAAGCACAACACATCCATCAATATGTATCATCTTATAGATATATCAAAAAATAATTATCATGGTACAATATTTGAATTGGTGTATGAATATCAATCAAAAGTACAATATCCATGAGGCTATACAAAATGAGCCCATGAATGTATATCCATATAAATAATCAAAAAAAAATCAAAAAGTGTTTACAAAAAATTGGTTAGCCCTACTGGTTTCTCAAATCCCTTCTAACTGATGGTTGATCCTCATCCCTGGGAGGTGCTCTGCTCCTCTATGAGAAATCAGGCTGCCTCATCGCTTGAGGGACATCACAATGATAATGCATCCTATAATATGTAACCTTAGTGACTACCTCTCTATACAAATGAGCAAACATCATTCGTCCTTGGGATGTTGTTGCCACCACCTCAAGTTGCTACCTCTACCCAATCTCCTAGGCTAGTTGTAAGTCCAATTGTTGTCGTAATTTAACCTCATTATATCTTTGTGTAGCCATATCATGTAGTTGTTGATGCAACTGATCTCTCTTAGTTGTGAGAGCCTGTATTTGAGCCTGTAGTTGTGGATTCAGTGGTTGTAGGGGTGGAGGAGGTGATGGTGCCCCTGGAACCTATCCATCATGTTGGCCATCTTGTTGGCCATCCTAGTGCCCTAGATCCTGGTGATCCTAATCTTGCTACTACTACTAGAGCCCATCCCCTGGCACATGTGCCCTATCCTAATCTTGTTGTTTCCCTCAGCCTTGAACCCCATCCCTACCTCCATCCTAGTCACCATCTTGTCCTCTTCCTCTGCTTCTACCTTTGGATCTACCTCCTGGGTATCCCCCCACTGGGTCTATCAACCACACAAGTGGTTTGAACCATGCATCATACCTTGATCATATTCCCAAGGTTGTGGAATGAGTTATCGGAAGTCATTGACTACCACTACGGGGTAAATTTGTGCTCCCCATTGGAACTCTCTCTAAGATCTCATGAAAATTTCCATGTAATCCTAAGGAGGTATACCATGTACCTCCATGAAATGTCTCGTGATGCAGTTTGGGAGGTACCACTCTATCATGGTGTGTTCTCACCCATGCATATAACAAGTCTAGTGAGTGAAGCATAGTTGTTGATGGCCATCATACCATGCAAACACTTGTAGCCATGACCTCCATCAAAACACGGTCATGTCATCAGTGACTTGTCACCAATAAGGTAAAATTGTTAGCCTTGTATGTTGAAGTGTCATCAGAACCCTGTACCTAAAGAAAATAGGCTCATCCTCATGAATATCCACCAGAACAACCAGTGGCCTCAACAAGTGCTGCAATGTGCTCGTATGACCATATATGAAGTGGTGTAACACCTGCTCCAATGCTCCTTCCCTCACAATATATTTCCTAGTGCATGTTGTGATATAGAAAATCAAGAAGAACTAGATGACATGGATACATAACGATCCTCTTGATCATCCCCTACCATGTTACCCCTATTCCAGATTAAAGCCTCTGGCCCGTCAGTCTGGGGTAATCATGCCAAAAATCAATGCAACCACAAACAATTTGAAAATAAGTACCTGTCTGTGGTACAAATCCAAATCAATTTGCAAACTAACCAGTATGATGTCTTCAGATCGCAACAATGAGAAACATGTGTCCCTCCTAGCCTTTGTGTCATAGATGACATGCTTTCCATGTATCAAAAATCACAGTATGTGCCACACGTCCTCAAGTGTGATGGTGGCCTTGCCAGTGGGCAAATGAAACGAAGAGGTCTTGTTGTCCCACCTCTCGATAAGAACAGTCATCATAGCCAAGTGGGTTCGGACCTCTGGAAGGAAAGCGATGAAATCTAGTCTGATTATTCCTAGTTGCTCCACCTCCAAGTCATGAAAGTCTCTAATTGTTGTCAAAATATCTGAACGGTGCTCTCGCAACATCAATGGTAGAGGATCCTCTTGCATGCATCGTGCACATAGCGTCAATTTTTCAAGAAGTCAAAAAAGTGATCAAAATCTAAGACTTTGCATCCTAAAACATCAAAAGCATCGCTGAAATCAATAGCATCATTTTTTTTGGTGTGTGTTGCTATTTGAATTTTTTGGGGTGCATTGCCAATTTAGAAACACATATCATGTTACTCAATAGTGAATCAACATTTGCATGCATCAATATAGCAAAAAAATAGGGTTTGTTTCCATTTTCTATGTGTGTCACCCACCGCTTTCGAATGTCACTAAATCTAAAAAATCTTATGCATCACTATATTAAACTCGCAACCCCCAAATTTAAAGCATTGCCCAAGCAAAAAATGATGGTGCACCGCTATATAGAAGGTGCATCACTATAAAATCAATAGCAGTGCTTCTGACGCCTCTTATGCGTCACTATATAGCGATGCTCCTAAAAACCTAATTTTGACACGCTTTCAAATACACCTAAATGAGAAAATCAAGGCAAGTTTCGAATCACATACTCGTGGTCATGCCTTAGCTCAACACTAATATTCTTGAACCCACTCAGAAAGGTGAAGTAGAAGTGCATGGTGAGCCATCTCACCAAGGTTTCAGAGCTCCAAATGCACAAAATCTCTAAAGGTTGAATGCATAGATGAATTGGAAGTGCACCCTTCTCACCTATTTAAGCCTAAAAATTAGGGTTTTTTTGCCGTAATTTGAGCCAAAAGTTAGGGTTTTGACCTTTTTTACTTTTCACCCTATGCAACCTATTCGAGCCATTTTTTTTGTGTTTCTCTATCCATTTTTGGCATCTTGAGGCATATTTTGGCACCTAAACCTATACTTTACCTTGGTCAAGAGATCAACCAAAATTCAAATTTTTGCATGATCTCTTGACGGGGTAGGGAACTAGCTTATTCCTTCCGTTGGGGAAATAGTGGGGCATTTAAAAAATCAAGAATTTTTGAGCTGAGTAGCAAATTTAATCTAAAAAGTGTTAGTCTTTGAACCAATGTAACATGCACCTCACTTCAAAGAGGGTAAAAATGTAGACACTTAAAAATGTTCTGAATGATATCATGCACTCAAATCTGATACACAAACATTTTTTCCTCCTAAAACCCATCCTCTTTTCAATTAATTGACTAAATTAGCCTAGCTATTTGATTAATTATATCATTTTCATCTATTAACCTGATTAATTTAATTAGGTTAATTCCTAACCCTTTCATGCTAACCTTTCGTCCTACTAAATTGGATAAATCAAATTATCTAATTTAATCCCTAAGTCCTATTATATAATTAAATAACCCTAATATATTTAATTAAATATCATACCACATCCCCATTTTCATTAAATCATTTTATTTAATGAATATCTTACAATTCCCCTAATTTTCATAATTGAAAATTTTGTTTTAATTGTCAAATTACTAATTAAAACTAATTCTCCCACTTGTAAGGGGATATTCCTTGAGAATATTCCTCCTTTGCACATTCCTCCAAAAGGGAATATTCTTATGGAATATTCCTTCCCCTTTCCACATTAAAATTTAGTTTTAATTAACTAAATTCTAATTTTCCCCACCCATGAGAATATTCCTTGAGAATATTCTCTCTTCACTCATTTGAAAAAGGAATATTCTTCCTTGTAACAAACTTTCAACAAACTTCTTGTGCAAGTTTTGAAAGTGTGTTTGTTTGGATGACTGTAAGCCCTTGATTAAATATCATCTTGCATCCTCAACCCTTCATGGGAATCCATGATCCATGCCTCAATCTTCCTTTCATCTTGACCATTGATTGATTCTTTTGATCTTAGCCATCAATTTCATTTTTCCTATTCTATAAATAGAGCTTGCATCTTTTAATTTAGTAAACTTATGTTGTTAAAATCACTCTCATTTGCATCTACATTTAGCACATATTTATCTTTCTTTAGTTTAAATCTTGCATTATGAGCTTAGAGCATCCATTAATGGCTTCCATGGTAACTTAGTTGCATCCATTTAATATATTTTAAAATTTGGTTTTTAATCTTTCAAATCTTGCATACACTTACATCAATCATCATAGCATTTATAATGTTAAAATAGCTTTCATCATGTTTTACAACACATCTTTCATCAGTTTCATCAGTTTTCTTCAATAAAATTGATTGAAACAAGCTCATTATCCAAGGGATTGGGAAAGGGGCGCCATTCCACATCAATGTGACACCACTCCCCGAATAGGATAAGTTTCAATGTCTTAGAGTAGATTTTTGTCAAGCTTTCATGTTTTACAATGATAGTTTTAATGACTTCTTCGTCTTTGTTCACATTGAATGATCTTATCGGATTGATGCTTAATGGCTTAAGTACGCTTCCAGTCCTCATGGATCAAGTGTAGTTAACCTATACTATGCCATCGGTCATAGTGAGGTAATATAAAATTTGTGTTCACATATTTAGCATACAGTTCTTATGATACATTACTACTTCTTGCATTCATACTCAACTCATTTCTGTGCATATCAAAATAACATCTAAGGCTTCAACTGCTAGTCCTAATCATATCATTAGCTAATTCATCTAACATATATTGATCCCTTAAATCATGGATTGTATCACCTCTACCTAATGTACCAACTATTTATCAATTGAGATAATTTGGCATAGATGACTTACTTGATTTTTTTCTCTCCATTGGTTTTGTTTTTTACTTGTATCAACTAAAAAATCTTCTTGTCAACATTGTTCTTTGGGTATTTTTCCACTTTCCATATATAATATTAAAATTTTAAATACATTTTATATTTCATGATTGAAAAGAGTCACCACTCTCCTTAATCAAGAGAGACAAAATTTCATTAGTAGCAAATGTCTTTATGATACCAACAAAGGACTTATATCTTCCTAGATACACTAGATATTGGTTAACTAAGGTCTTTAAAATATGAACATGTTCAAATAATTCCTTAACAATAGTGCCAATTTATTGATAAGTCGATGGGTTATCAACTTACCCAAATTAAATACATAGTTGAATATATTCTAAGTTATCAAGGTCCTTAAGATGTAATTGAATCAAAATTTCACTAGAAACAACTAAAATATTTCTTCCTAAAAAATTATACCAATTTTTTGATACAATTTTTTTTATTTCCTTAAATCCCTAAATTTAAGCTTCTTTTGAGGACCAAGGGTGTCATACTCAAAGAGAAATAATTTACATTTATTTTCAAGTAGGAGAACCTTGGACTAATTTATGAAGGTGGCTAAGACCACCTTTTATTTTTGGCTATGCTAAACCAAGGGGGGATTCTCTAAGGTACTATTTAAATACAAATACAAGTAATGGGAATTTACAATGCCACAAACCATACCCAATGCATAGTGTGTGCAGTTAAAAATATACTTAAAGTGAGGAAATACCAAGAAAATCAGGTAAAATACTTAAATCATGCAACAATTAAGATTAGGGCCTAAGAACTCATACCTACTCAAAGTTCAACCAAATCCAAGAATGTTGATGAGCTCAATGTGGAGATTGCTTCGGTGATAAAAAATTTGGTGTGGTAAAAGTAATTTTTGCAGCATAACAGTATGTAATTGCTCAAAGATGTAAGTTGTGAAAATGGCCAAGTGTTTTCTAGTCTTTGATATGGAGATGAATGAGATCAAGAGTCGAGATTGAAAGTTGAGGACCAATGGATGAGATGAATTGAGACATCTCAACTTATGTGGTGGTGACAAGTGGCATCATGAGAGGGAAGGGGGGGAGTTGACCTCTCAAATCCTAGGATGGTGACAAGTGTCACCATGTGGAGGCTTGAGAGGGAGATGGACAAGATCTCCCTCATAAAGGAATTTCTTGTCCAATATTCCAAAATGATTGGAGAGGAGGAATAAAAAGGAATTTAAAATTCCTTTAGTGTACTTTGGAGAGGTGACCCATGTGGGGTTACTTCTCCAAAAAGGTAAAGCACTTAGGTTGATTAGGCATGGTGGAAGGTAATAAATGGAAAAAATGATTATCCCTTTTTTAATCAAGGGATTATGAATATGAAAGTGATTAGGGAGGGGATTAGGTGGTGACTAGGTTAATGGAGGAATGATTAGGAGACAAGTGGGAAAAGTTGGAGGATGTGACACCTCTTAATCATGGACTAAGTGTGTGCACATCCTTAATGGCAAGATTAGGATTAGGATTAGGGGTTAATGAGAGATAAAGTGAGATATGACAAGGAGAGACGAAATTGAAGAATTGCATGATTTATTTAATTCTTGTGGGGATAATGTAATTAAATTAAATAAATAAGAGTATTTATTTAATTTAAACAAGAAAGGGGAAAAGGTAATGTGATTAATTAACTAATTAATTAACTACCTTAGTACTTTAGAAGAATTTAGGAAAATTGATGGTATTAATTAAATAATACAATATTATTTAATTAATGCAAATAAGAAGAGATTTAGATGAAATGACGAGGTAAAATTGATAAAACACAAGTGGTCAATTTTAGGTGTCTACATTTCCCCTCTTTGAAATAACATTAGAATAATGATGTTTTGAAAAAAAAAAATGGTCAACTCGATAAAAGAAGTGGATGGAGAGATGGCCCAACATGGAGAGAAAGGCGACATAGAAGAAAAATGATATGACGAGAGTGATGTTCCCTCGAGAGGGAAGACGGGAAAAAAGGGGCTCAGGTGACCTCTCAAAAGATTGAAAATAAGGACAACATCAAATTCACGACAAAAAATGAGGAAGAATGGTGAAGGAATGGAGGAAGATGAAGCTACATGGAGAAAATGGGAGTGAAAATGAGGAATTAGGGTTTTCTATAAATAGTAATTAAGGGATAATCACTATTCATTTGAGCATTGAGCATTCAAGAGATCATAGAGAGTAGAGAGAGCATACTAGCATGAGGGAGGGCTATTCGACATTGAGTCAACATTGTGAGAGCACATGCACAGAGAGGATAGTGAGGTGATCAGGTGAATATTTTGAATTTACCTTGTACTTTACATTTAGTAGCATTTATGATAGGTCAATATCAACAATTAGGTAGATTTTCCTATCATGATGGGGAAGATCCACCCAAGTAGGAGGAAGGGTGAATGCACTCTCAATGGGTAGATCCACCTGCACTTAGGAAGACGTGTTGAAAGGTGGCTGCACTAGATGATAAGAATGTAACAACATAAGTACATAGGGATGGATCCAAGACCTAACTAATATATATCAAGTTTGAAATGATAGATGGAAATAATTAAAAATATCAAATTTGAAATAGTAAGGGAGAAGGATAAAACCTTAAGGTGTAACCCTACAGTTTAGGAAATGTAGGTTACCAATTTATGTAGAGAAATAAATGCTTCATGCATTAAATATCTATACCAGTCAATTAATGAAGTAATAAATATCATAATTAACCTAGATAAATGATTTGTCTAGATAAAGCATTGAAACATATACTAAATAAATGTTCCAATCAAAAAAGGGATAAGTACTTATCTTCATATATGAAAATACATATTTTATTATGAACCCATATATTTGATCCATTTCAAAATTTAGTAATTAGATTTACAATAATCAAGGTTTAATAGACTAAAAAAATGAATATTTTGTGTCAAGGGAAACTTTGATCCCTACATTCACAACCTTGAATTGAAGGTAATTTTATACATAAATATATTTGACTGTACATATCTAAGTTAGAAATATAAATTAGATGAATAACCAAAATCTTTCTATGAGGGAGATAAGCTATAAAACTATAAATGAAATAACATAATTACAAACCTAGAATTCCAAGAGATGTGAAAGTTTCATGATGACTAGGTTGCATTAGGATATAAAAGAAAATGTATAGAATAATGACTTCATACATCAAGGTACAAGTATGCCAAAGTATGCAAGAGTATGCAAGAATATAAATATAAGCTAGGTAGTGAGTTTATATAGAACTATGGAGATGATGGAGGTGGAAAATCTAACCAATACCTAGAATTAACCACCAATATTAAATAAAGTGATAAAAAGTAAATGCTCCACCCATTAAGGGTGGAGATAACTCACCACCCTATCTCCTAGTTATTAAATAATAAACTCACTTTATTATCCTAAGAGAGCTTGATATAAGTGTAGGAAAAACCTATAACTAAGGGAAAATAAATCAATCCACTAGGAAAATAAAAACCTACATCAACACCCCCTTAAATATAGCTTAGGAGGATGTAAAAGATGATGGTTCTTGACAAATGAGGCTATGTTAGGTACCCATGTACATATAAAATCCCCCTCAAAGAAGAAGTACCCTCCCAAAAAAAGGAAGTACACCCACCATAATAGAGAGATAAATACAATGGAAGGACAAAGAAGCCCCTCCCCCAAAGAAATTTAGTGGTAGATGCTTGAAACTAGATGTAGAAGATGGTCCATAATTGTCAAACAATGTTCCTCCCCTTGGAAGGAAACAAAACCAAAGGTGTATGCAAGCTATTTGCCCACTCCTTAAAGAAATGTGTAGGAATAAAACTCAAGATGTATGGAGTCTTTGAACTTAGCTCAAGTTTCCCCATGTTGATGTTGAAGGCTTATACAATCAAATCAGGTATTCTAGGCCACATTGTTGAAAATAAAAACTTAGAATCCCCTAGATACTGATGTAGAACATAATCCAAAGACTCATGTATCTCCTCTAAAGATGTATCTTCCAAATTTGGATTCAAAATATCCACACTTAAGCTATGATAATGATCATGTAGAGAATGAACAAGAGGGCCAGAGTGTTCCCTCACAAAAATTGTAGAAGAATCAACTTCATCAAATAGAATATGAATATAATCAATTGATAGTGTTTCCCAAATTTGCAATATGTATCTCCATAAACAAGTTTGAAATACTCATCAAGAGATCATCCCACAAAGTTGAATCTAAAAGATAGTGTATGACCTACTACAAAGAATCACTAGAAACTCTTGAAGAAGCAACTTTAGAATCTAAAGTAGCAAAAAATGCAAGGACAAAAGAGTTTTCCTCAAAGCAAGACGTGTGTATCAATAGTTTCATCTAGATCCAAAATGAGAGACTCACAAACAAATAAACAATAGATATTTGGTAGAAATTGGTCCCAATGGACTTAATCTAGAAGATATAAATGACCCTATTGCAATGAATCACTAGAAGCTTTCAAAGAAGCATCTCTAAAATCTGTAGCAACAGGTATTGTTGACGGGGTATCAATGAATTGATCATCCATAAAAGATGTGTCCACACAATATGGGGAAACATAAGTCTCAATATCATCCATAATAGCTTAGTTCTCCAAGAAAACATCACTTTCAGATGAAGATCCAATGTCTCCATACAATTTTTGGATGATGGTTCAAGTAGTGAAAGGGAACTCAATGTGCTCTACATGATATAAAATATCCTCATAAATAGTAACACATGATAGTCCATAAACCATGGACCCCTATTGTTAAACCATGCATTATTTGATCATATTCACTTTGCTCATGAACAAGTCCAAGGAGATAGGGTAGTAGATCCTATTCAAGGAAATGATTATTTATCCCTTGTTTCTAGGACAAATAGTTCTCTGAAGTTAGTTTGACAACAAAAGGATGGAAATAAGTTTTAGGAGACACAATTAACCCCCCATAAATGAAATTTTATCTTAGTTCATGATTACAAATTTCTTGTATAATCCCACCAAGATTGATACAAAAAAGTCACTTTAAGTGAGTGCAAAAAGAGACATCAAGAGACACCCCCCGAGATATTACAATGTTGGCACTTTATGACTAGTGCATATACAAATCATATTCCAAGATATAATGCTCAATAGGCCCATAATGGCCAAAACTGCAACTTTTGATACAAAATAAAATTGATAAAAAATATAGAAAAATTAGCCTTGTGGTTGTGTAGTACTCTTCAATACCTTTCTAACACATTTTCATTTCCAAAAAATGGAGCTTCGAGGTGAAATTTATGGCCTTTTGAAAAAACAATGCAACAACAACTTCAACCTACAATATCTAGCTAACAATTGCAAAATTTATTTTCAAAACCTCTTTGGATGAAAATTGGTCATCTCCAAATTTCTAATGATATCTTATTTTTGAAAAAATGAGCACCGTGGTGAAAAGTTATGCAAGTTTGAAAAAAGGCCCAATTTAGCCTATTGGAGGGCCATAGTGGCCCCTAGACAACCCTTGGGCTATGTCGTTGGCTATAGTGGCACCTTGGATAGGCATAGAAAATGCTTAGGTAACATGGTTGCAGTCAAAATTTAAACGCTGTGGTTTATGTTGTGGTTTAGGAGTGACTATAGCGGTTTATTTGAAACCGCTCGATGTTTGGATTGTATGCGATTGTCTGCAATTTAAGAACCATTGTTGTTGTTAGCGACTAATGCCACTAAATTTATTTAAGGCTGCTACGGCCTATGTTGTAATGCTAGTGTCTTTAAAAGCCATTGTGGTTAGTTAGGCTACAAGTGGCCTAATAACTGCAAGCACTATAAAAGCACTTTATAATTTTTTTTCTATATATATTTTTTTAACCTGCAACTATACCTGCACAACCTAGGGGGGCCTATGGCCTCTTGGGAAATTTTTTTTGCTTCTTTTTCCTCTATGGCTTCTAGCACCGAATATGGAAATTTTTTATGTCAAAATTCATTTCCTCAACCTTTTGAATGCAATGGCAAGGTCCTTTTTTGTTGAAAATGATCCTGTAAAAAGTTGTTTGCTAGATCTAAGCTTCAAATCTTTGTTTGCTACTATGTCATATGGTGGAAAAATTGAGTGAAGCAAAAGCCAAATATGACTTTCTCAAGCCTCTCAGATGCAATGGGATGGTAAAACACACTACCACTATAGCTAGAATAATTGCAATCACCAGATCTCACCAAAAAAACATGCAAACATAGGATTACTATATCTTCATAATTTCATTCTGATTCTCCAAATTGTATTGAAACACAAGAGAAGAGCATACAAGAATTTAGAAGATCATACTAAAAATTCAATCTCTTAATCAAGAATCCAAGTACTCAAAACTCTCAAAATCTAAGCTTTGATGTCATGTTAGAAATCTGAAATAAATGAATAACCAAGATTTTCTATGAGAGAGATAAGCTATAAAACTGTAAATAAAATAACACAATTATAGACCCTAAATTCCAAGAGATGTGCAAATGTCAAGATGACAAGATTGCATTAGGAGCTTAAAGCAAATCTACAAAATAATGACTGGATGCATCAAGGTACATGTATGCCAAAGTATGCAAGAGTATGCAAGAATAAAAATACAAGTTAGATAGTGAGTTTATATAGAACTAAGGAGGTGATGGAGGTGACAAATCCAACAAATAGGAATTAACCACCAATATTAAATACAGTGATGAAAAAGTAAATGCTCCGCCCATTAAGGGTGAAGATAATTCATAATAAACTCACTTTATTACCCTAAGAAAGCTTAATAAAAGTGTAGGAAAAACCTATAATTAAGGGAAAATAAATTAACCCACTAGAAAAGTAAAAACCTACACCAACAATCTAGACTAGGTGGTGTTAAAAAACATTAGTAGAATCTACTATCAAGTGGGGAATCTATATCTCTTCTCAATTACAGTTAGACCTTTTGTATCAATTTAATGTTGTTTAAACAAGTTTGAAGACATGCTAAGTATAATACAAATGCCTATGTATATATCTTTTTGTATATATATGTTGATACAATTTCATAGATGCTTGTAAATGATTTATGATGTCCTACTATGTAGTCTAAAAAACCTAGGGCTTTGTCCTTTATATAACATGCTAAGATTAAATCTTGAATATTTCATGCTTAAATATATGGTAAGGGCTAGTTAAATTTAAGTTACTTTAGACACAGTCAAATTTTTTGATTTTGGAAAATAGGGTCAGTGTTGCACTTGCAATCATGAACTAGGTTTTATGTTGCATGGTTGGACTAGACTTGGGATTAAGGATACGAAAATTAAGGATCAAATTTGAATTTTTAGAAAATGAGAACTTAAGATTAGTTTAGATAGAGAATTAATATAATTTTTTACATAGATATATATTGATAACATACTAGACTACTACATTAAGAATAAAAAAATTAAAAAATTAAAATACATAAAAATATTAATAATACACTTTTCATCCCTATAATTATTAAATATAATTAAAAATATCCTTTAAATTTATCAAATTAATATTTTAATACTATAATAATTTTTTTATTCAATATTTATAATAAAATTTTTCAATCATAAATAGTATATTTAAATTAAAAAATCATCCTTTCCATCTTTTCTTTATATTTATATTCTATTTAATATTTATTTATTTTTTAAATTTTATTCACCATATTGTGATATGAAACAAAATAATAACTCATCTCTTTCTATGAAAGATTTCATTTAGTTGATCAATGATCTTTATTTCTCATCTTAACTATTGTGGAACTCTCTACCACATAAAGTATTGTTTTTAAGTGAACCAATAAGAAATAAAGTGCCGTTGTTAGTGAACCAATAAGAAATGTTATAATAGTCTCAATACCTTTATTTTACTACTATTATATTTAAGGGGATCTTTTTATTCTTGGTATCTTTATCATTAGAACCTACAAATATATTTAAAATAAATCATGCAGACTTGCATGACTTCCTATTTGTTCTATAAGAGATTCCTATGAAGTGAATCATCCATTGAGACAAAACAAATCATGTGAAGTGAAAGAACACCATCATTGTATCTTTTGGATTGTTCTATTATAGCCCTAGCTATATATATATATATTTTGAGGATTAAGATTTTTTTAAATATTTTAATATTAATAGTACATGTTGAACTGATGGTCTCACTTAGTATTAGTATATGATAGGCCCATACATAATGAAAGAGGAAATCAAAGTGGAATAAAGAGAAGTTCTAAAGAAGGAGAAGGAGAAAATTGTTCACATTTTAGCAGTAAAGGACAAAGAAGAGAGAAGCAAATGCTTTGAAAGAAAAATAAGGAGATGAGAAGAAGGTGAAGCATTTAAGGTATAGGAGCATTATAAAAGGAGTTTGAATGCAATATCCTCACAAATAAATTATGTGGGATGTGGGTCTAATGAAGAAATCCTCACAATTCAAGGGTAAGGATCCATATATAACCCTTACTAATTAATCTAAAAAATGAAGCATACCACTTTCATACATCTTCTATTTATTTGTGTACTCTAGCTAGACCCCTATACCATCTCAACCTTCTAACTAGTAGGTTGGGTGGTCTCCACCTTCACATTACTTTTCCACATCCTTTAGTGATGTGGATGGGTCTCTTCTAATCAATGAAAATTCCCTTGCTTGGATCTTGTGATATTATCACTAAGGAATATATAGCCTCGACATCAGGAAGATCTAGGGAAGGTTGTAATGTTACTTTTACTAGTAGGGAGCTTCTTGAGGATAACAATAATTTGTTGAATGACAAATAGGATAAATCTAATGGGCAAGAACCTCCAATTACCAGTGTTGCACTCATGGTATTATTGTTATAATTTTCTTTGTATTCCACTAAACTAGTAATTTGATGGTTGTTTCTCTTTTAGGATTGTGCCATCATTGTGTTATAGACATTTCCATTTTGTAAGCTACACATTTTTTAATTCTCAATTTAACTCCTCTAACTTTAATATTTGATTCCATACTACCTATATTTTTTAAAATTTTATATACTTTATTATTAATTATAGAGTGTTCTTTTCATGGACCATTTGGGTTGTGAACTAGAAATATTTTATATTTTATAAATAATAGAACTTAAAAGGAAATCTAATAAGATAGATCTCACTATATCAATTATGGTATTTTCCTTATCATCTTACAGTGTTAACTATCATCATTACTTATGTTTTTTACTATTAGATCTCTAGACACATAAAGTATCTCTTTATATTATTTTAATTTTGTTATCAATTATCATTTTTCACTCATATATATAAACACTATTAAATATGACAATGTTACTTTTTAATATATTTCTCAATTAATAATATAAAACTTAAGATTTATAACTAAAAAAACTAATTAAAAAACACAATCAAATTCATTCATAATTATTAAATTTGAACAGATTAAAAAATAAATAAAAAATAATATTCATTTAATCTCTAATATTCTCAATCAATTCAATGTTTAAAATTTGAAAATGGAAAACAATTTAATATAGTATTTATATTTTCTTTTACCTAAAATACAAAAATTAAAGATGAAATTTGACAATTAAATATAATACTTATTATTTATCTTAATTAATTTGCTAAATTTGTCTATCTATGTAATTATCCAAAGCAAAAATATTTTTTATTTAAATTTATATTGTTTCACTATTTTTGATGATGAAGATTTTGTCTTCCTATTTAGTAATTATTCAGAGCAAAAAGATTTTCAAAAGTATTCCTTCCAAGAAACGGCCAACAAAGCTTTTAATTATTACTTTAATATAAAAACTATTCATTAAAGGGGAGATTCTGAATGGGTACGAACCGTAGTGAAATAAGGTGTGCCACAATAAGTGTTTATTTTGACTTAATATAAAATGGAAAATGTTTGTACGAGAAATAGGTAAGATATTAAGGGAATATGGACAAAAGACTTTAGCTTTACGATGGATGGGGACATGTGACCAACAAATCTCCATGGATTTGGAGTGACCATCTACTTTGTCCATTTATTATAAAGTTTCAACACTTGGATAAATAATTAACATTTTGTACTAGTGCAAGGTGTGATGAGTGTGTTTGTAGATTAGTAACTTTAATTTAAAATGTAATGGGTATGTTGATAGGTGTAATATAAATATATGTCAATTGTAACTGGGGTAGGTTTAAAGTTTTAGTTTTATTATAGCGTGATTGAAGTCATAAGAAATATAACGACAAGGGTATGACTAAGTGGTTCAGTCATTTGGTTCTCATAGCGATGACCAAGGTTCAACTCGTCTTAAAGACATCGTATCATTGTAAGACATGTTGAGTAGCCCCATGAGAATTGCATGTAGAGGGTAATTGGATAGTGTCGAAGGATGCATCATTGATGTGGTTGGATAGTGTTGAAGGATGTAAGATTGATGTGGTCATGTACTGATAAAGGATGCGATAAACGGAGTATTCAAAAAAATTATAACAATTATAATCCCATTGAAAATTTATAAAAAGAAAGGTATGTAACAAGCTATGTGTGGGTTATTATGTGGCGTTCATGTTGGAGTACTAGGCCCCTAATAATCTCAAAAATGTTATAATAAGAGTGGGCCCCAATACAACCCATATATCTAATAATTAAAAAGTCTTAGAGGAGACATCAATAGGTGTAACACAAAGATATGTGGAATATAAGTGAAATATGTGTGATGTTTTGGTTTTATTATGATGTAATTAAAGTCTTGGAGGAGACATGATGACATGACAATGTAGGTTTTGATGTGAATATTTGTAGATAGTGAATTATTTACGAGATTTTAACTTTTTATTTATTATACTAATTTGATTGAAAAAAGTTTGAAATAAGTGTACTATTAGTAATTTGATTAAAATACATTTGTAATAATCATAGCCAATATTCTTGTTTAAAAAATCATAATAATGTAATTAACAATATTTTAGTTGAAACAAAGTAAGAAATAAATTAATAGTCTTGTAACCCAACAAATGACAATACTAAAACTAATGAATCTCAAATTTGGTACACGGTAACATAATGTTGGCATTTCAAAGCAAAAAATTAATATATTATTTTGTGTAAAACATATTAGATAAGTTTTCCTCATCCATTGTAAAAGTTGTAGTTGAAATTCAACCTCAACAATCAAATTTTATCCTTCCAACCCTTAAATCATTATCAAAACATGTGCAACATATCTCATCTTGATGGTTGCTTGATTTGGCACTTAAAATTTTGAGGTGAATTTTTTTCCAGGATAAATATATCATTATTTTTTCAAAGCGTGATCAAATAAAATATCATTTTTCTCAAATTCAATTTTTACTAACATAATGAAATATTATTTTGTATTAACATTAGACATGCTCATCAAATGACAAATTGAATCTAACACCATTTTCTCAATCCAAAGAAAGCAACTATTAACGATGACTTAGGGGTAGATCAAGGACACTAAAAAATTGCAATTCATCCTAGAATAAAGGGTCATTTGCAATTTTTTAGATGGAGATGTAGAGATCTATTATTAATAACAAACACTAACAAAATGATTACTTTGAATGTCAAATTGTTTTAGCATTATGCTATTAAGTAATTAATCTTTGTGATCCTCCTATTGTATATAGTAAAGTTATTGTTGCCAATAGCAAAGATAATGCAATGGGTTGTTCCACCACTTTGTAGATTGCCCTACATTTTTCTTCTCCTCTTGTTTTCTTCTATTTTAATGATGGATCACAAAGTGATTCGAAACGTCAATAAAAAAAATTCTAACACAATCAAATCCAGAAACAATACTAAACTATAATATGGATTGTGAAAACTCGATATCATTAAAAGACTATACAATTTATTTAAAATCTACAAATATTTCTTGAAAAAATATTTACACTAAAAAAAATTAAAAAATCATATCTCTAATTTACAAATGAAAAAAATATATTGTCAAACCTTAACTATGTATATCTTCTATCTAACTATATAGATATTTATATATAACTTTTTTCTAATGATTCCAAATCTTGAAATATCTACAAAACAAGAAGACACAAAAATTTCCTTATTTACAAGAATTAAAATTAAAAAAAAAATTATTATAAATATGAATTTGCAAACAATTCATACATTTATATTTTTAAAAATATATTAAAAAAATATAAAATAAAATTGAAAAAGACTAGATCAACTAATAAAAACACTTAAAAATTTAAATTCATGCATATAAATATTTTATTATTTTTAAATTTCAAAATTCATAACCAAATGTGGATATTCATTAGTGTGTATATACACACCTATTAAGAAATTAAAAAAGATCATTTCATAGCATACCATACATTTCTATAAATTTAGCTTTCACATACAGGAGAAAGAGGAAATTATTTAAGAGGCTTATTCTCTTCAAGAGTGGAATTTTAAGGAGATTATCCACATGGTTAGAAATTCCTATTGATTTACATTCTTTTCATTCTTATTTGAAACCTTATTTAAAACACTTAGAATAATTTTAAGTCTCGGTTGTTATAATTGCTTGTTTTAGATATAATCTTGATTGACTATAAGAGTTTTTTTTAATAGTTTTTACATGGTATTAGAGTTAGATATAATTAAAGATTAGGTTTTTGTGTT
Source organism: Sequoia sempervirens (assembly GCA_007258455.2). Classification (NCBI taxonomy): domain Eukaryota; kingdom Viridiplantae; phylum Streptophyta; class Pinopsida; order Cupressales; family Cupressaceae; genus Sequoia; species Sequoia sempervirens. The sequence continues at coordinate 149,901 of VDFB02387052.1, forward strand.
AAATTATTATTTGACAATGGGAAAAAGTTTCTTTTATTGAATAAAGTCAAAAAATTACAAGAATAGAGTTATTAGCAATAGCTGAAACCCAAACTAGTCAAAAAATCAGCCAGACTAAACAAAACTAGACTTACAAAATCATACTAAATAAAACTAGACTTACAAAATCTGAGTGACAATATCAGAGGTTGTACAAGGCATCAACCATAAGATACAATCAAATATGAGTGACAATATCAGAGGTTGTACAAGGCATCAACCATAAGATACAATCACAAAAAGACAAATTACAAGAGCTGAGAGGGAAAAAAATTAGGTTGAAGGCATTTATTTATTTTTTTTATTTTTTATTTTTTTCATATTTGATTCTCTCTCTTTTTTTTATATAGTCCAAAAATAGGTGATTTTAATTTTTCAAGATTTAGATTTTTTTTTTAATAATTAGTTTTGAGGGTTTTGTAAAAAAATCACAATTTATATAATTTCTTGTTTTTCAAAATCTTGAAATCCTATTTAGTTACAAAAAAATAGCTTTCCAAATGTTCTAGTTTTAAAATAAATTTAAAAGAATATAAATAATTAGATATTTGAGAAGACATTTAATCCTTGAAGATAAATTGACCCCCTTTCGATGTTGGATATCTAGCGAACACTCTTGTCAAGCCTTTAGACATATCCATCCCAAAACATCATATCATTTTGGGTAGATGTCTATTTTCTTTCTTCACAAAGTGTTATCTATACAACATCCAATATGTAGTCTATCATTGCAATTGTCCTAATCAAAATCAATTTCTTTCAACCCCCACCTCTCCACTTTACCAATCTTAGGACCCAAAAGTATTTGGTTGTCAACATTGTCTTAGGACCCTAAAGTATTTTTTAGGGGGTCTCCTTTACAAAAAATCCAAGATACTTTTTAAGGATTGATGAAGGTTAGTGGGTGAGTTTGATGTGATAGGGGTCATATTTTGTATCAAAGATCATTTTTTTCAAAAAAAAAATTGCTAAAGTTTCCTACAAAGACCGATATTTTAAGACATATCTTTTGATGTAAGACTTGTTATTATTATTATTAATGTTATTGTTATTGCATAAAATTTAGATTTTTAATCAAACTATCTAATTACTATATAAAAGTAAACTTTTTTATTCTCTATTTTAAGTCAAAAAAATATAAATATAATGTAATGCTACAAACCCTAAGAAATTATGGGGATAAATGCATTGTAAATGTGTTATGAAGAACCATGTTTTTTGGGAGAATTTTGATACTATTATTAGGCCAAATTTGAAGGCCTTTCTCTCTTTTCATGTGTACAACACTAGGCACACTTCTTAGCTCCCATTCACTATATAATAACCAATTTTAATTCCGCACAATTTCTTTACTTGAAAAATTAAAATGAGCACACTTATAATAAATAAAGGATTATATAGAGTATCAATAGGTATAAAACTTGTGTAAGAATGAGAATCAATAGAAAAGAGATTTCAATAAATAAGATCCAAACTCTAAATTAATTCAGATACTCACCTTTGATAGAGAAAAAAGGTGTAGAAAATGTAATAAATGAAGGGAAAGGTATCATTAGAGTTGCCAAATTGTAAGCATGAGAATTAAAACAAAAGAAATATTTCACAAAATAAAATGCAAACTCCAAATTAATTCACATAATCACCTCCAATCAGTGAAGAGACAAATTATATAAACATCTTGAATTGAAACCAAAGTGTAACACCTCTTAGAAAGTGGATGTACTCTGTAATGATAGAATGTTGCTTGTTGGAAAATACCTACTTGCTCAAAATTGTGATGAGGAAATGATGAATTTGATCTTAGTTTATATATTTTTTATGAGATAGATGAATGTATAGAATTTGATCCTAGACCATGAGTTTATTCCCATTAATGGTGGAGATGATGTGGAGAGGTGGGTTTTTTTTATCAGTAAATGTGACTCCATAGGGTCACACTCATCTATTAATTTATAAAAAATCTTTACATCAAAAGCCCCTATGACTAGGTAGAGATCTATGTTACACAAATAAAGTCCCTTAGATCCAATACAAGAAATCCCATAAACAAGACTCCAATTGGAAAGCACAATGATCCATTGAGGACACAAAAACAACTATAGTCTTACAATTTTTCTCCACATTTAGTATGGGAGCAAAGATGCATGTTGAACATTACCTCATTATTCTTCCTTTTCCTTTGCACCATTGTCAATTTTTCCTTTGGTTCCCCAACACTCTCAACCTCTTCTAATTTCTTTGGAGTTTTTTTCCCTCCCCCAGGAGATGTAATTACTAAACTTTCTGGTTGATCCACCACCTCCTCATCAAGTCTTATGGTCCTTTACAACCTCAACAATATTCCTCTCCATAGGAGGAGATCCATTTGTAGCCCTAAGTGTGGCCTATATAATTTACTTGGTTTGTCCTTGTGATTTCCCTCCTCAATAGATTTCTTTGGGGCAACAATGAGGACTTTTCCATCTTGACAATAATCTTCTTTCTCCACCAAATAATGATGGGGGAGATATCTTTCCACATCTACGACAATGAAAGGGTAAAACCTCGCACTCTAGCAACTAGTTCCAATGCCCGTGTGTAGATTTTAGAGAGATATTCATTGGAAGATTTTTGGTAATATCCATATCCACCAAGATATGTGCATATCTAGTATGCAAATATTTGATGAGCCCTCATCTACCCCCAAAAACTTCCCAATGAATTACATATAGCTTCAAATCAAGATTCAAACCAAAATTGTAATGGAAGATTTTAGAGTCTTACCCAAATTGGAGTAGTTTTAGTATCATAAAATTGAATCACATAGCAATTTCACACTTGCACATTTAACCTGTTGTATTTATGGCACCTAGCCACATTTATGACAAAACCTTATGAGTTAGAATTTCACGATTTCAACTTCATAAGGGACGATGACAAAGCATTGGTAGTCTGCCACCTCATTTATAGTAAATATTTGAGTTGGATGCTTGCGTGACGTGCGAACATCCGCACAACGTGCAAGCATCCCCAAAATTTTTAAGTTTGAATGAGGGAATATCACAAAATTTTCCTTTGACACACATTATTATGACAAAATTGCGAGTGTAACGACTCTTCCCACCCATGCAACCTCACAAAACTCTATTTTTCATCTTCATTCTCATTCATTCTCACTCTCTTACTTGCTATTGCTCTCTTGCTCTATTCTCTTCTACATCTCTTCTTCACAATGAAGCTCTATCAGATTCACGTATCATCAACAACCAAGGCTCTCTTGTAAGCATTCAATGTCTCATTTATCAAGCCAAGAGGGAGCCATAGAATGTGGTAGTGTTCTCTTGTTGCATTGTCTTGTATATTTGCAAATACATACTCGTCTTCTCTATTTTATTCATGATAGGGGTTCTCCTCCATAGTGTCATTTGTTTCTATCACACATCTCACCTATTATATTTTATGTCTCATCTATATTCTATGTATATGGTTGTTTGTGGAGGTGGAAACTCTAAAACAAGGGTTTGACTGAGGCAAGCCCTAAAATAGTCCCAACATTTTTCCTTATCCTCAATGTGTGCAAGTTTTTAGATTCAAAGAGTTGTGTAATTGAATATTTTAGGTTGTTAGCTTCTGGTTTGATAGGGACAACAACGCAACACAAAAACATCTGCATGATGCACTGATGTTTATTGGTCATGACTCTGTCCTTCTCAGGATAAAATCTATAAGTTCTACTATTTCTATTTCTATAATTTATATTTTGTAATCTCTTACCAAATTTTTTTAATTTGCAATTTTCCCTTCATAGCTTAGTATTTCATTTAATCACATTTTTGCAATCTCTTTCATCTTGCATTTTGTCACTTGAGCTTGTTGCATTGTGGGGGGGTGTTTTTTCTTGCTTTCTGTCATTTACATCAAAAAACTAGAATCTATAAACACCAAATCAAAACAAACAAACCCCTTCTGCATCTTCTGTCTAGTTCTGAAAGACCACTAAATAATAATAAAAAATTCAGAGCAGTTGAGGCACAGTTCACAGGATGGCCGATAAATCTATTGAACCTCTCACACCGCATAATTATCACACTTGGAAGGGTCGCATGATGACTCTTCTCCAGTCTCGAGGGTTATGGTCTTGTTTGGATGAGGTTTAGCCTTAGTTGACTCGCGCCTTTGAGGTTATGCAGCACAGGAACAATATGGATCAGGCTATGGGATTGATGGCTTTACACATTTCAGACAGTCTCTTGTTTCATCTTGATGGGTGTCTCACTCCTCGAGCCATTTGGACCAAGTTTGATGGACTTTTTGGCACTGTCAATGAGTTCAAAGCATTGCAGCTTGAGGCCGAGTTGACTTCCTTGGTACCTAATTCATTTCCCTCCATTGAGGACTTTCTGATGAAGTTCAAACAGCAAAGATCTATCTTGCAGGGTTGTGGCAAGACTAAGACTGATACAGAGTGCATCTTCCTAATCCTCTCCAAGCTTCGGGGTCCATTTTAGATCTTCTCTTCGACCTTCTATTCCACCATGGATGCCTTGGGTACTTGACATGTCATGCCTACTTTTGAGGTGTTTTGTGATCATTTGAATCGTGAGCAAGCCAAGCTCGAGCAAATGGATTCACTTTCAGGTTCACAGAACCAAGCGTTGGTAGCCCAGTCATCACAGGGGAAGCAAAACAGAAACAAAAACCAAAGACCACAAAGCATTGGAAGGATTCCAGTTCACAACACACCTTTGATTCACCTTCTCCTAAGGGGGAATCATCGAAGAAAGATAGACCTAAGTGTGCTTATTGTCATAAGCTAGGACATGATGAGTCCAAGTGTTATGAGAAGAAGATAGATGGATATGCCAAACAGGTTTCAGATTTGACAGCTCTTCTTGAGAGGAACAATATTCATCACTCTTCTTCATCTACATCAGGCGAGTCTTCTTCTTCATCTTCATTCCAGACAGATGGACAGGCCCCACATAAGGGTCATGCATTATGTGCAACCTCTAGTTCACATTCATCCAGATGGCTACTAGATTCAGGTGCTTCACACCATATGGCATCTTCTTAGGACATGTTCTCATCTTTCGAGGCTGCATCCTCACCACACATATTGATGGGTAATAACACTTATATGAGTGTATGTGGGAAAGGTTCTATCGACATTGATGATGGTACATTCAATGATGTACTATGTGTTCCATCTTTGTCCACTAACCTTCTCTCCATCTATTAGATTGCTCACAGTGGGACAGGGAAGACAGTTGAGTTTACACCTGATTCAATGCACATCAGAGACATTCAAACTGGAAACATTGTTGCAATAGGGACAGTTTATCATTCTTCCTGGTTGTATGCATTCACACACTTTGGTCCACCAACTCCATTGTATAAGTTTTCCTCTCTTTCTACAAGAGAGCATGCAATATATGAGGTGAAGTTTGGTCACTTGAACTTATGTGTTCTTCCATCTGTTCATGAGACTAGTGTTGAGACTTCTACACCTCTACCTCCTATTGAGATCACATCTATTCAGCAGGATTCCTCTTCAGCTATGACTGACATTGTTGCTCCTCTCATTGAGCCATCAAGTGTAGTTGTTGAGGCCATATCAGAGGATATTCCTTTCCTCATAGATGATAGTTTCAGCACACCTATTATTCCATCTTCATTGGAGATTCCATTTCAGGATCATCTTGAGTTGTTTGATTCACCATCCTGTTATTCAGACACTCATATTGCAGTTCCATTCTTCAGTGAGCATCATCCAGGACTTCCATTTTCACCTTACATCCAAGGATTTCCTCTTCCTCGACCATTGGATCTGTTTCTTCCTCCGAGGAGGCACCATTTGTTTTGATCATTGGCACAGGGGTTCTCTCATTCTGGGGGGGTTTTGGAGCCTCTTCTCTCTCCTATGGGGGAACATATTTTGTACTTGTGTGATAGAAGCAGTTCTTGGGGGGTCATGTTGAGTCCTCCTTCTATCTCTCTTCTTCTTTCACTCTTGTTCATCTCTTTTTGGAGAGGAGTTTTTTCCCACTGGGTTTTCTCCTTTACTCCGCTTTATAGAGATTTTGTTGTATTCGAGTACCTGATCAAGCCATGTTGCCAGGACCCATAGTTGCATTGTAGTTCCTTTGCTTTCTTCTGCATTGTTTGTAGTTGCATTGTAGCTCATCTTAAGGGGGGGTGTTAGAGTAAAGTAATTAATTAACTTTACTCTCCTCTTAAGACTTCACTTTATGTACATATATTAGTCATTTAATAATTAATATTAATTATTAAATGCACTCACCTTAGGGTTAGGTTTTTCCTTTCATTTTTGATCTCCTTTATAAGGATTTATCTCTTGTATTCTAAAACTTCTTGATTCATTTTTTCTCTGATAATACATCTTGCACATTGTCAGAGCCAAAACCCTTGTTTTGTTCTCTCTCTTTCTCTGTGACAGGTTTCTTGCATGCAGGTGTTCTTTGGGTTCTGTGGATTTGTATTTCTTAAATTCTACACTAACAAGTACACCAGATAAAATATAATGATCATTGCCCCATTTATTTCTCTCTAAATCCCTTTGTTTGGACATCATTGAGAGGTCATTGGAATGAGCGCAATAAGATAAGCCAAAAGACAAAGATAAAGTAAACAAACAAGCTAATGTTCTTCATACCGCTAGCCAAGACTAAACTACGATGATGCCTGATGTTGATGTCCATTATAGGAAGGATGCATCCTAGGACATGATGTTATCAGATGATTTTGGGATTGATTGGATGATGGGATATTAATATCAAGAGTTGACCAACTTGTTTACCTACTGACCTAGACTTGAGACCTTGACGTAGACTTGTTTCTGACTGTTTCACCAAAGGTTGAGGGTGATGATTGATTTATTATGAGTGAGTGTTTATTTCGAGTGAAAGCAAGATGGAGATAGATGATTTTTTTTTTCAAATATTTGGATGTTTTTGAGTTTTTTGAAATGTTTTGAGGTTGTTTTTGGTATTTTTGAGATTTTACAAATGTTTTGATTTTCAAAATTTCAAATGTTTTGGGGTTTTTTGAGATTTTGACCAAGAGACTAACCTAAAAACCTATCTTAGGGGCCTCGGGGGCTAATAAAAGATTATCCTTGCCTAGGTTATATACGTAGAGACCATGTAGTTTGATTGGCACATACTTGATTATTGATGAGATATGAACAAAAGGATTGCCATTTTATTATGATAGACTCCTAAAGGACTGACCTAAGTGTCTCGTGGGATGATCAACAGATTAGCCTTACTACATTCAGAGCTTATAGACCCATAGTTTGAAAAGAAAACTCTATTTTTTAATTTTTTCGATTGACTTTTTGCCTTGTTTTTGGATTTTTGATATGTTTTGAATGTTTTTGGATTTTCTAATTTTATGAATGTTTTTGGATTTTATGATTTTATGATGTTTTTGGATTTTCTGATTTAGGGAAGACTTCAAGAATATACACGAATCTGATCCGATGAGTCCATACCCTAGCATGATGCAATAGACTACTCTGATATAGGTAGGACAAACTAACCTTAAGAATAGGTCAAGTAGTAATAAGAGGGATCATGACATGAACACAAGACCAAGCTATGATGCGGACATAGATGGGCGATGAAGAGAGATAGATGGAATGTGATGGATGGATGATGTAGAACAAGTCGAGGAGATCTTGGTGGATGGAAAGTGCTTATTTACACAAGGTGCATGTTTTCCAAGTTTTCACCAAGGTACTTGCCCAAAGTGCCACCGAAGTGGTTTTCACTAGAGGACAATTTTTTTCTTTACTGTTTTTAATCCTTTTTTTATTTTTTTGGATTTTTATGTTTTTTTGATTTTTTTGTATTTTTAGCTTCATACCCTGAAAGATTAGGCATAAATTTTTTTGAGATGAGAGTTGTTCATGGGTTCCTAAAAAGGTTCCCCTTTTGGTGTTGATAACTGATATGCCCTTGACTTGTAGCTTGCTGTGATGATGAAGGGCCCCAAGAAATTGGGTTCAAACTTTCCCTTGCTATTCAGATTTGGAACATTCTTCTGATTCTCCTTTAGCACCAGCTCTCCTACATGGAAAGTCTGAATCCTAATCTTCTTGTTGTAGCTCCTCTTGAGTCAGTTTTGGTAGAATTGCAAATGGTTTAAGGCATCTGTATGCCACTCATCCAGTAGTTCCAGCTCATTCAGTCATGATACCCGATATTCTTCATCAGTGATGAGATTTTGCAGTGATATTCTTAGAGATGGGAGATTGATCTCAATGGGTAATATGGCTTCTGATCCATAGACCAACGAGAATGGGGTGGCACCTGTTGGTGTGTGGATGCTTGCTCGGTAGCCCATAGGGTGAGATTTAGCTGCAAATGCCATTCACGACCAACATCATTGATTATTTTCTTGAGGATCTTCAAGATGATTTTATTTGTAGCCTCAGCTTGGTCATTTCCTTGAGGATAGTACGGAGTGGAAAAATGATGTTGGATTTTGAACTTTTGGCATAGGTCGCAAACATCCTGATTCTTAAAAGGTGTCCTATTATTTGAGATAATGGCTTGAGGAACACCATAGCAGAAAATTAAGTAGTTCAAGATGAACTTTGATATCTGCTTTCCTATGGTAGATGTCATGGGAATGGCTTCCACCCACTTGGTGAAGTATTCAGTGGCAGTAATGATGAACTTATGTTCGCTTGATGAGGTGGGGGTAATTTTGCCAATGAGATCAAGCCCCCACTATGAAAAAGGCCAAGGTGTAACAATCAAGTGAAGCTCTTGAGCTAGTGCATGGATGAGATCCCCATGCTACTGACATTGCAAACACCTTTTTACATAATCATGTGCTTATCTTTTCATTGTAGGCCAATAGTACCCCATCCTTAGCAATTTCTTAGCCAAGGTCATACCACTTGAGTGTGAACCACAAATACCATTGTGTACCTTGGTTAAGGTAGTCAAATATTTCTCAACGTTTAGGCAATGTAAAAGGGTTCCTTCAATGCTTCTACGATATAGGGTAACTCCTAGGATGACAAAACAGGATGACTTTTTGAAAAAGGCTCTTTTGAGGTTCGAGGTTATATCTGTGGGGAGGACTCATATTCTCAGGTAAGTATATATATCATGGTACTAGGGATCACCAGGACTAATTATTTCACACACAAATTCAGACTCTGGTACCTCAAATGCTAGTACGTGAAGCTTCTCTACAAGGAATTCTTGCTGTGGGACGTTGCGCAGGATCTCTAGGAGTGATCCGATTATAGCCATTACATCCACCACTTTGTTATTTGCTCTTGGTAGTTGCTCAAATGTGATATTAATAAAAAAATCCTTAAGGCTTTCCACCAGTTTCTTGTATGGAGTCAAAGTTTCATCCTTCATTTGATACTCATCATTAACCTGGTTGATTATGAGCTGTGAATCTCCATAAACCTTGAGTGCCATGATCTGCCATTGCACTGCAATTCTTAGCTCTATGACAAGAGCCTCATATTTTGCGATGTTATTTGTGCAAGGAAATGACAACTTATATGATTTTGGTATACTCCCCTTGTGGGGTGATGAAGAAGATCCCTGCTCTTGACCCATGTTTCATGTAGAATCCATCAAAGTACATTTTCCAATGATTCGCTACACTTAGGTTGAAGATTGATTCATCAGGGAATTCTGATACAAGTGGGTTCTCTGAGCATATTGGTGCCTCCTCTAGTTGATCTGCAATTGATTGTCCTTTAATGGCCTTGTGTTCCACATACTCAATGTCATGCTTTGTTAGGATCATAACCCACTTATTTGTTCACCCTATAAGCGTTGCTTTAGAAAGTAGGCACTTGAGCAGATCTATCTTTGCAATGATCTTTATTTGATGTGCTAGCATATAATGTTTGGACTTCTATGTTGCAAAAACGACTTCCAAGCAAGCTTTATGAATGGATGTGTAGTTCAGCTCATGTCCCACCATAGTTTTATTGATATAATAGATAGCTCTCTTTCCTATTTTCATCATGTTGTGATAAGAGAGCATCAAGAGTTGTTGTTGTTGCTGATATGTATAAGATCAAGGGTTTGCCTAGAATTGGTGGCATGAGGATTGGTGGCATGAGTAAGTATTCCTTGATCTTGTTGAAGGCCTAGTCGCATTTCTTGTCCCACTTGTATGCTACCCCCTTGTGGAGTAGATGAGAGTATGGGATATCCTTGTTTTCCAATTGTGCTATGAATCGATGGATAGACTCTTATCTTCCTTGTAGGCCTCTTAGCCGCTTCAATGTTTTCAGTGCCTCCATTTCGAGGATTGCTTTGAATTTTGCTAGATCTACCTCGATTCCTTTCATGGATACAATGTACCCTAGGAGTTTTCCTGATTGTACCCTGAAGACACACTTCTTTGGATTTAGTCAGACCTTGTACTTTTCTAGCCTATCAAAGATGGAGCTTAATGTTGCTATGTGATCTTGACATTTCTTTGATTTAGCCAATACATCATTCACAGTTTTATGAATCATATCATGAAATATTAGTGTCACGGCCCTCTAATAGGTAGCTCCTGCATTTTTCAACCTGAATGGCATCATATTCCAACAATATGTCCCCCATGGACAAGTGAAGGCCATTTTATGTTGGTCATCTTTTGCTATCATGATTGGGTTGTAGCCTGAGAATCCATCCATCAATGATAACATCTCATGTCCTGCCCTGATATCCACAATCATGTCAATGTTTGGAAGTGGAAAGTCATCCTTAGGACATGCTTTGTTAAGGTCTCCAAAATTTGTGCAGATGCGGATGCCCCTAGTGGGCTTTGAAATAGGTACAAGATTGGAGACCCACTCTGGATAATCGATCAACCATATGAATCCTACATCTAGGAGCTTCTATAATTCCATTTTGACCAATAATGCTATCTGGGGATGCATTTTTCTTAGCTTTTGTCTCATTGGCTTTGCTTTATGATACACAGCTAGGTGGTGAACCATAACCTCTGGATAAAGCCTAGGCATGTCGACATAGGTCCACACAAAGTTTATCTTTCTTTCTTTTAGGAATGTAGCCAAGATTTCTTGCTCTTTTGTTAGAAGTGACTCAACATAAAATGTTATGTGTGGTAGTTCCTCTGTTCCCAGGTTGACTAGATTGCATCTTTCTACTAGGACTGTTGACTTCTCCTAATGAATTGCACTGAGAGGAAGATTGAATCCTTCATCCTCCGATGCCTCAAAGAGGTTTTCACTGTTGGATGTGTCCTTTATTTTTACTATTTTTGGGTTAGAGAGTGCCATAGTGTGGTTTTGACTCAAAGACCTAGAGATTATTCTTAAATTTTCACTTTTGTAACTAAAGGATTCAATATTTTCCCCGTAATATGCATGTGTGTCCAGTATGATGTCGAACCTGGCCTTGTGATCTCTGTATGGTATTGTATCCCATAATCCCATGAATTCTGAGAGCGCCTCATCATTTTTGAATGTGTCCAAAATTGGTGGTCCTTGTTGGTTGTAATCGATGAGTTGGGGATAAACTAGGTTTATTTCATGGGTTTGATGGTCTGACTCAAAGGATAAGGTACTAATCATGAGAAGGGATGAATCCTCGAAAAGCATACGTAAATCAGTTATGGGATCTTCATCACTACTACACACATCAATTATGTCAAAGGTAAAGTTGTTTATGACTTGACCTGTGGATACTGGTAATTGAAGGGCAGATGCTGATAGCTAAGGAAGAGTTTTAACCTTTCTAACTGAGTCACCTTTTCCAAGTATGGTCACCTTTGGAGGGGTACATCCGAGGCAAAGATTTATCATATGCTTCTTCGGAATGAGAGGTACTAGAAGCCCATTGTTATTTTGTCCAAGTTTCTTGTTCTTGTTATAGCCCATACCAAGCATCATTTGTAATCCTTTGCTGCTCTCATCCATGGGAAGATTAGGCACGGGCCTTTAATCTTGGTACAACAAGCTTGATATGTATTTTTCATCTACTATCTCTCGACTTAGATCTCCCCAACACCTGAATCTAGAAGGGTCTGCTCTGAAGGTTTGCGATGATGTTTTAGCTGGTTGAGGTTGCCCATGATACCTAGGAGATTGCGGTAACTCTCCTATGATGAAAGAATTTTTCTTCATTTTATAATCCCACATCCATTGTCTTGGATAATGACCTTGATTTCAGAGATATCGGGAATGGCAAGTGTCTTTGTCTCAGAAGTGGAGGCTAATGTAGCTAGGTCTACATATGGAGTTGTGGGGCCTTCATCATTCTTTGGAATTTGGGGAATTTTATAGTATTTTTCTTCCAGGTTCTTGTAGTAAGCAAAGGGTTTGAGATCAACATAGACTGTGACCTCTTGATTTTGATATGGGAATTTGATGCATTGATGGAAGGTTGATGTGACAACTTGCATCCCATGGATCCATGGATGCCCCAGGAGGATGTTATAATGAAAATCAAGGTCAAGGACTTGACACGTTGTTTCCATAATGGTTGGCCCTACTTGAATAGGGAGTTGGATAGTGCCTTGAGACAATCTTTCCTGATCATCATATTCTTTGATTGTGATACCCTTACCTTTTTCAATGGCATCTTCTAAGAATCCCAAATTCTTTACTAGCTTGAGGGAATAGATATTTAGACCTGCACCTCCATCCACCAAGACCCTTTTGACTTTTTTTTAATGAACTAGGACTTCAAGATGGAGTGCATGATTATGAGATGGTTGGGCAGGAAAGTCCTGATTAGAGAATGTTAGGAGACTTGGAGTAGTGATGTGTCTGACCATAGCTTGGAACTGGTCAACATCAAGATCCGCAGAGACGGTGAATGAAGCCAATGCTTCCTCTAATATTTTTCTATGTGTAGGCGATATCTTCAGCAACTCCATGATGGAGATTTGAGCAGGGGTTCTTTTTAGCTGGTCTAGGACATTATAGCCATTAGGAATGAATCTCGGATTTGAGGTGGATGCTCTAGGTGGCTATGATGACTCAACAATGGTAACTTTTCCACCGCGTGTGGTGACTCCATAGTCAGCTTTGGCTCCCTTGATGTTAACAATAGTGACCATTTCATCTAGGGATGCGACAACATGGTTATACACATGGTTTACATTGGCATACTTGGTTTTTCCATGGTTGTTCCCTTTGTTATGATTTGGCATTGGATTCATGTATATTTTTAGGTCTTGATTTCTAGTTGGTTGTTCAACATTTATGACCTTGTCATCAATGAGGTCTTGGATCAGATTTTTCAATCTCATGCAACTGGTTATTGTGTGCCCCTTGATTTTGTGAAAATCACAAAGGTGTTTTCATTGTACCATGGTGGTTTCACTTGGGGTTATTGATAGTTCTCATAAGTGGGAATTTTGATGAGATTTTTGTTTATCGATTTCTTCATAACTGATTCAATTGGTTCCCCAAGAGCAGTGCATTTTTTCTTGGGGGATATTTTTTTTGTGGAGATGGTCCCCCCTGATTATTTAGGTTGTTGATTTGATTATTGGGTGGATGTTGTGATACCATGTTAGCTTGCATGTTGTTTCGATTGTTGCCTTGTGGTTGTTGGTATGTTTGGGTGTTTTGTTTTGAAGCATTGATTATGACCTTGGCATCCACCATGCCATCATTGGTGACGTTCCTATTTTTCACCCACATGCCAAGTTTTTCGTTATAGCTAGTGGAAGGGCAGTTGTATTGATGTTCTGGATATGTGGGTGTCCCCCTTTGTGCAATAAGGGCTCATTCAATATTGAGTGCCTTGGGGATCAAATGGTCGTACGTGGTGATACATTGCATCTTGAGATGGAATGCCAAGGTTTTCTCAAGATTAGCAATGATGGTACAAACTTTTTGTTCCTTTGGCATGACCCATTTGCTCCCGTTGGCGTTGGATTGCCATCATTGCAAGAAGGAAGCAAATGATTCCCCATTAGCTTGTTTAAGAGAAAATAGTTCCTATAGACTAACATCCATGCCAATGTTGAATACGTAGTTTTTTATGAATGTGTCTATAATCTCTTGGAACTTTTTGATGCCAGGAGGAAGGAAAGAGAACCAATCCATGGTAGGACCAACCAAACTTCAAGGGAATATCCACATAAGATATGTATCGTCATATGCAACCTCCATGCAATGTACCTTGAATTCCTTGATGTGATCTTTAGGGTTTCTTGTCCCACGATATTTGTCAAATTTAGGGATTTCAAACCCCTTAGGGAATGGTACCATTGCAAGGCTCCTGTCGAATGAATAGGGACACAAGTTGCTTGGTGCCTTTATTTTTTTCCCTGATTGGAGATCAAGCACTTGCTACTAAAGCAATTTGATTTATGTTGTCATGTCATCTTGTGGATCAGGAGGTGGAGTCAATGTGTTTTGAAGTGGTCGAGGTGTTTGAGTGATGGGTGGACTATTGGGTATGTTGGTGGGAGTTTGTTGCAAGCTTTGCTGCACAATCAAGGCTTGCTGATATGCCTACTTTTGTTGTTGTGCCAACAACACTTGTTGTTGGTCTTGTTGTTGTTGTGCCAACAATGCTTGTTGTTGTTTTTGTTCCAACAACGCTTGTTGTTGGGCTAGTAATTGGGTTGCATCTTGTTGTGCTTGGTATTGTTGTAGGGCCTGTTGATATGCTTACTGTTGATCTACTTGCAGTTGTGCCTAGTACTGAGCTTGCGCTTGTGCTTGCTGAGCTTGATATTGGGCTTGAGCTTGAGCTTGTGCTTGTTGGGTTGCTTGTTGTGCACCTTGTGTGTTTTGTGCAACTTGTACGGCTTGTGCAGCTTGGGTGACTTGTTGTTGCAACAAAGCTTGAGCTTGGGCAGCTTACTGTGCTTGTTGTGCTTGTTGTGCGGCTTGAGTTGCTTCAACAATCTGCACTTGTTGAGCAGCTTGTTGTGCAACTTGCATGTTTTGTGCTTGTTGAGCTTGGAACTACTGAAGTGCCTTTTGATAGGCTTGTTGAGCTGTTTGTAATATGATGCTATATTGGTTGGCCACATTTGGTCTTGGTGGTAGTGGTGGTGGAAAATTTGGAATGGTTATTGTTGTTGTGATGAGGGGTGTTGTACTAATGATGGGGATTTGTGTAGTGGATGGTGCAATTGATATGCTTGGTCCTTGAGAGACCACATTTATGAATGGTGTAGTGATTACTTGGGTTGCTTAGATGTGGTATGCCCTGCATACATGCCCCAAATTTTTGCTTGGAAAAGTTAGGGACCCCCTCTATTTTCTTTCGTTTCACTGCTTTGTTTTGTATTGTTTTGTGCTTCACTTGTTCTCGTTGCGTCTCCATTTTCAGTTTGTCATTCTTGTCCCAGAGTTGTTCACAACCCTCAGACCTTGCTTGTTTTTGCTTTGTTGGGCTTGAGATTTGGATTGGAACCTGAACTTGAACCTCTTCAGAACATTCCTGTTCTTGGTTCCAACCCAATTCTAATTCCTACTTTGCATTGTGTTTTTCATCTTTCGGGTTTGGGTTTCGAACTAGAACTGACACCTTGTGCTTTTGAAGGTTCATGTTATGTGTTTGTTCACGGTCTCGATCCTCACCTTTTTGTCATCTCGTTTCTTTTTACCTCATCATTTATGTTCGTCTTCGTCCTCACCTTGTCATGTTGTTTGTTCGTCTAGTTTTGCATCATTTGTTTTATTCTTTTGTCTTCTCTTTATTTTTTAGTTTTTGTGTTTAAGTCTTGAAAATACAAAAAAAATAGAAAATTTTAAAACAAAAAATATATTTATATACAAAATAAATAAATAATTTTTATTTAAAAAGATTTAAAATATTAATTTTTTGGTTTAAATAAATAAAAATATTTTTGTTTTAAAAGATTTTAGAATAATAATAATAATAAATAAGTTTTAATAAAACAAATAAAGAATCTTTAAAAAAAATTATTTTAAAAGATTTAAAAGAATTTAAAATTCAATAAAATAGATCTTTTAAATTTTAAAAGATTGTAAAATTTTAAATATATGTATATGGAAAATCTTTAAAAATAAAAAAATCACAAAGGAGAAAATAAAAATAAAAATAAAGTAAATAAAAAAAAGATTTGAAAAGTTAAAAAATCATAAAAATTTAAAAATTTGAAATTTTTTAAAAAATAAAATAAATTAAAAAAGAATTAAAGTTAAAAACTTTAATTTAAAAATAAAACTTCCTTCGGTTTTCTCAAAACTGGAAGGAATTTGGGAACTGAACCCAACAGAATAAATTTTCACATTCAAAAATAATCTCGAACTCGACCTCGCTTTGGCAAATTTAAAAGATGGTAAAAAAAATACTCGTCGGAACTCGGACTCGGACCAAAAGTGGGAATCAGCCAAAGTTTAAAGTCCACGTTTGGATTTTGTTCCACCTCTACAACATCAACGAAACCAGAACGAATATTGATCTGGGCACAAAAAAGGTGAAAGTTCATGTTCTGAACTCGTTCCACCCCCACACGACATGAAGAATGTTGTGAGGCAGATCTGACTAAAGGATTTGGAGAGGAATGGTTTTAAACATGGAAACGTGGAGAAGCCACATACTATTTGACAGAACGCCTCAAACAAGCAATACCATGGAATACAATGTGCAGAGGCTCCCATTTAAAACCTTTAGAAACTTTTAAGTAAATGCAATAGGCAGTTGAAAGGCTCGAGCTCATGTGTAGCAATGGGAGCATTAAAGGCAGCGAAATGTGTGATAAGTGAAATGCCTCTAAGAAGATGGTGTTTGAACAATTTCTTAAAAATAGAGTAATGGAGTGCAAATAAAATGGGGTTTGAAATATGAAATTAGGAGCTCTAGAAAGGGTATAGAAATCCATCGATGTGCAAAGGATAGAGGAGTTTGGTGAGATGTTGTAGTTGCAATTGCCCTAGTAAAATACATGAAGAAATGGGAAGCATATGTCAGCTGTGTGAATTGTTGGACAAGATGCCTAAAGAAATGTGGTCATGTGGAAATACACACAAGGAAACATCTGCATTGTTTGACAGATTGCCTCAAAAGAATGTCATCTCATGGTGTACGTTGTTTGTTAGAATGCCTCAAACAGGGTGCCTCAAAGAAACGTGATCTCAGAAAAGAAATGGATCCGTTGATAAGGGGCTCTTTAGAAACTTTCAAGCAAATGCAATTGGCAGATGTAAAGCCAAATTCCACAACTTCTCCCCACATCCTCCCGCCCACACAAAATGAAAGATTTGGAACGGGTTTTCAACATCCATCAAAGCGGGTAGAAATGAAAAATGTGAAAGTGAAGCTAAAGCACGTAAACTATCTGGCAAAAGGCTTCAAAGAGGAATTATCTCATTGAAGGAAGTGTTCGCTAGGAATGAGGGAGCAAATTAATCAATGGAATTTCTTGTAGAAAGGCAATTTTCAGATGTAAAGCCAAATTCCACAACCTCTATCAGCATCCTTCCTATTGCGCCAAATGGAAGGTTTTTGTTAAATGTTGTACTTATAACTGCCTTGGTAAACATGCATGCAAAACGTTGAAGCATAGACAATGCATACGACTTGTTTGACAAAATGCCTCAAAGAGATGTCATCTCATGGCATGTTATGATGACAGAATGACATCAAAATGTCATAGAAATGCATATAAGATGTGGATGCAAAACCAAAGCATGCGAAATGTTTGACAAAATTCCTCAAAGACAATGATCTTATTGAATGTAATGATTGCGAGATATACAAAATAGATCTATTGAAATGATTTCAATGGACTTTGGCAAAATGCTTCAACTAGTGTAAGCTTGAACGTATCAACCTTCGCCATCATCATCTTCATGCAAAAATGAGAGTTTTGGAACAAAGCATCCACTAGGAGAGCTATTTGACAAAATTTGCACAAAATGCATTCATTATTGGAAAGGCTTTAGAAATTCCAAAGACAATGCATGCGAAATGTTCACAGGATATGCACAAAATGGATTTAGAAAGGATGCTTTAAAATTTGAATTAATAAAGCACTTTGGAAAATATCCTAACATTGTAAAGCCTTGCTTGTGTTCTATGTGCATGCAGCCCTATAGGTTTTGTGAATGAGGGCTACAAGTGGAGTAAGGCTCAAAGGGTTGTGGAGAATGCTGAACTTGCTATGTCTAAAATGGAAACTATGACCATAACAATGACACCAGATGTCAGTATATTTGAGAGGAAATCATTAATAGGAATTCATTGATTTATGTGGGCTTTTGAGATGCCTTAAAGATGGATGGAGGGTCAAATTCATTGATTTATTTACATTCAGAGGAACCAAGCAAAGAGAATCTTGGCCACATGTTTGCATGGGTAGAGTTGCATACCCCTGTCAAGGTGTGAAGGGATTTGTTGGATGATGTTTGCAAGTGCCTCTTATAGAGCAAACCAAGCTAATTTTCTTTTTTGGGTTCAAAAAATGTAGTGCCAAGATTCTGAGCAAACTTATTTTGAAATTTAATGTTATTTTATTTTTGAAATAATATTAAATGTAAAAAGAGGATATATTGACAGTTCAATTATTATTTAATTGAAATATTTTAGAAATGTTTGAAATTGATTATTATTTTTTGACATTAATTAAATTTTATGAATTAATTAATGTGCTTAATGTTTTACAGGTATTTTGGTTCAATGGAGATGATTTGCAAAACTCACGTGCAAAAGGGAAAAGAGATTCTAAAGAGATAATCAAACTGAAGTAAGCTAAAAGTGTGGTGGGCCAGTTTAGTGTGCTCTCCAGGAAAGGATGTTGATTTATGTAATGCAAAAGGAGAACTCTAAGTCAAGCTAAAAGTTGCAATTATGAACCAAGGTTAAACTTGAGGATGGAGTTTCAATTGAAACTAACTAAGGTCAAACTGAAATCAGCTGAAGCCAAATTGAGAGCTGAAACAAAAAGTTATCTTTCTAATTTAATTTCTTGCACAAAGCTACAACTTTTTATGTCTGAGTTTTTGGAGATAATTATGTAAATGATTGAGCTATTAATTGTCAAATGAAGCTCATTGTAAAGAGTTAAACACTTAGGAAAATGACTTACAAGTTTTACAGCTTAGCTGATTAGATTTTTGTAGTAGGATAGATGATGCATTTTTTCTATTTTTTTCTTAGTTTAGCTGAGGTAATTTGAGGATATTGGTTTTCATACATTGGTGAATTTTCCAGAATTGTAAATGCGTTTATCTGTGTTACAACAGTAGAAATAGTCGGATTTAAACTTGTCTTGAGTTATTCTCTAGAATGATATTTGTTTGTCAATCATTTGATTTGGAATCTTTCAAGGAATAAGTTTATCTTTTCTTTTGTTTGAATTATTATTTGCAATCTGCCATTACTATTTGCACTGTGAATGAATGAATTTGTATTGATTACTGGTTGATTTGTTTTGCAGTTCTAGTTTAGGAATTCCTTGGAATTTAACAGGTCTGGTTAACTAATGAATCAACATTCTTTCTCTCTTGAATCCCTAATCTATCTTTTTCCCCTTTTTTTTATACCCACTGTTAGAGTAGGTTTAGATAGGAGTTCGATCTTGCAACAAACAAGAAGCTCAATAACCAACAGGCCCCTTGAATATTACAATTGCATTGGCCACTAAATCACACCAGTACAATTGAGAACCAACTACAGAGACCTTGGAAGATAGGTGGTTTTAGATCAGTTATCTTTTTTAGGAGAAATAGGATAGAAATATTATGTTTAATGTTGTGCTAAATTGACCATCAGTAGGACTGGTGCTAAAAGGAGGGCCTGAGTAAGTTTTGCTTTGTTGTATGGGAGTGGGTTAGATCTTGGAAAACCTAGCCTCGATGGGCAGCCCTTTGTGTATTCCTAGGATTCTTAATGAAATTCCTTTCCATATGCATAATAGGCTTCCATTATTTTTTGCTAACAGTGGAAAAATTGCTAAAGATCATGTTAGGATGTGCGAGGATTTGATGACTCTTCACCAAATTCTTTGTGAAGATACATCATGTCAACTTTTCGTCAAAACACTACAAGGTTCAACATGGAAATGGTATGTTAATCTTCCACTAAATTATATTTTTTCATGGATGAAGTAATAAATTTTATTTGTAGATCAGTTTGACCCTTATGCATGAACACAAGACCCATCATTTGAATTTGCAGCTACAAAAAGTGCACCATTGGAAATAATTTACCAGTTCAATCATAGGTTTTTGTTGATGTATCAACGAGTTCAAGATTTAAATCTGTTTATTAATGATTATATGCTAAAGGAACATTACTATTGGGGTTTTAATCTTTCATTTGCAGTAGAAATTAGGCATTGCGGGGAGATTACCTCCCTACATGATGTATTGAACAAAGCTCTTACTGGCACAAGTTGGACATGACATGAGAAATTCAAGTAGCCAAAATTAGGATTGTGATACCCGTGTACTTGCAAGTTGCCATCCTCTGTAGCCTTATACCACTTTACCCACCATACCTACCTAGGTGTAATCATTCTCATCATGTAGCTACAACCTTCCTAATCTTCCAAAAACCACGTTTCCCAACATTTTTAATCAAGTCAATCCCACGCAAGACCAATGGAAGAATCTATCTCTATAAAATCCAACCACAGAGGTAAGTATTCCACTTGTCAATGAAGTTGTAACTATATCATCTCTTTTCAGTCATACTCCCCCACATAATGTATTAGATCATGATGGAGTTGTAAATGAAACATTTGATGAGCAAGTATATCATTTTGATGTTTTCTTCGACAAAGAGTATGAAATAGATATAAAGCCCAAGCATAATGGAAATATAAGGTTAGAATCTAGTTTCATTGGAAATGATAAAACTAATGATGATATTGAAATAGATGAAATATCAACACAGGACTGTTGTCATAAGAAATCAACAATACTTTACAACACTTTGAACAACTCTTTTGACCAAGATGAGGGATGGACAAAGGAGCATGGTTCATGTTGGATAGATCTACCACGTATGCAAAATCGAATAAGGGAGAAGTTGGAAGAATTAGGTGATCTGAAGCTATTAGAACTTGTTGGGCCAAATGGATGTAGGATACACTAGAAAAACCATCATTCTCAAATGGATTTCCATGTTTTCCTTGGTGGGATGGAGTTATATTTCAAACAACTAATCACTGTTGAAGGAATACTTATGGAAGATCCCTAAAACACTTATCCACTCAATGAGAGAGATGAAACAACTAGCACACATGAAAATGATAATCAGTCCATCAAAAATGATGAGAGTAATTGTGAGGAGATGTTTAGTTCAGCCCCATCTTTTGATGACCTTGATTCTTGCATCAGGATTGATTCCATGACTGATAAACTTCCCCTACCTTTTGCATATTTGTTGGATATGGAAAGTGAATTTATTGATACATTCATAGACTCTTTCATGAGAATTAATAATGACCAAACATCTATTGACGAGTTAAAACAAGAACACGACTCTGCTGATTTGAATAATGAATACATGGAAATGCAAGATGTCATGACCATGAATGAGGATGCAAATAGATCTTGTGGTGAAGGACACAAAGTTGAATGCCAAATTGATTCTTCAAAGGAGGAAGATCAAATGGATGTTCAAGTTATTCAAGGACTTCTTGATAATCATTCAGATCAGACTTACCTTTGTCAGGAAAATAAATTGGATCTCAATGCTAATCAAGATACTAACATTGATGAAGTTAGTGGTTGGTTGCAACAAAGAGTGAACAATGATAATATTCAGCTGGGTGAAGTAGAAGAATGTCAAGAAGGTGACCAAGAGGTTGTCTTGGAAGTTGAATCCCCTCAACATGATGAAGAGAATGAAATGAGGGAGTATTTTCTTGGTTTTGATTCTATTTATTCAAATGTGATTTTTGAAGAAAGTCCTTGCTTAGCATGCACTAGTGAATTTGATTTTAATAGTGATGAGCTTGATGTTGACTTGTACATTCTAGTTGATATGCAAAAACATGAACTGAAGAATTGTTTTCTTGGATTTAACTCTATGCATTAAATGAGTTGTTCAAAGAAAATACTTGTCCACCTTATATCAATATTTCTGACATCAATGGTGATGAGCTGGATGCTAATTTTCAAACTCTTTTGGGTGACATGTTTGAAGAGAGTGTTGACAACGATGCTTCAACTCAAGAGGAGGTAGGTTTGTGAAACTTGCAAGCTGAAAACACGGGTGATTTGTTGCTTAGTCCTTCTGAGGAGAACTAGATAATTTGTGACTTTGCGCCCAAGATGAAAGCATCAATTTTGGCACATGAATATTCTAGTTGCATAATGAACCTTGTTGTAGATGACTCATGTAAGATTCATCCTCTTGGTTCACATTATGAGATAAGGTGATCTGATTTACCGTCAGAAGGGGAGAGTGTCATGACAAGTAAGGAAAATTTTGAACAAATTGTTTTAAAGGTTGAGGAGGTTGACCATTTAATTGGTGATGTATGTAATTTAGAAAACATTATTGAAGTTAATGGTCCTTATGAAATCAAACACACTAGTTTGCTGTTTGAAACTAGTGTTGATTGTGATAAGGATATGCATGAAATTTTTGAACTAGTTTCAGATGTCTTGAATAATAATGATACGTTGCTAATGGATGTCTTTTATGTTTAAATACATGTATTGGAGTAGAATGAAGTGGTATTCCATGAGTCAAGACCTCGTAAAGAGGAGATCGTACAACATGAGCACACCACAACAACTGAAGGTCTTTTAAATCAGGTGGTGCCTTTTCATTATCCTCTATGTTTTAATGATTTTTAGTTTGATTATGATGTTGGGGACAATAAAATGTGTTTGTGGGTAAATCATTACAAGGCTGAGAACCCACAACTGTTAATATTTCAAACTTTATACCTTTAGAATGAATATATTGCACATAAACTATACATTTATGAGTATACAGATAAATTTTCTAGTTTTAGAACTATACCTGTAAGGTAACGCTTCTACACATAATGAAAAACCAGTCAGGTTCATGTACAGGTTTTTACAGTTTTATGTTTGTAGAGCTCAATTTTGGAGTTAGTTTAGGATTAGGATTGGTTAGTGTTAGTTTTTGGTTTAGTTAGTTTTCTTTTTCTTTTTGTTTTTGTTGTTCATTTTGGTTTGTTTTATTTTGTTCTTCTTGTTTTCTTTTTCCTATGTCCTCTTGTTTTTTATTTTTGTTTCTAGGTTTGTCTATTTCTCTTTTTGTTTTTGGTCTTTTTTTGTTTGTGTGTTGTTTTTGTTCTCATTTTCTGTTTTCATTTTGCTGGTTCATCATGTCTGTTTGTGTTCTCGTGTGTTGTGCTCCTCTCTTTTCTTTTCTATTTATTTTCTTTCTTTTGGGGGTTCCTCTCGTTAACAGTAGAAGCTAAGTTATTGAATGCAAGTTATGCTGAAAGGTGAATTTGTTGAGAGTTTTCTATCTATATTTACAAACACTTGATCAGTCAATAGCTTTGAAAACTTTGATTTAACTTCATCCATTTCAAACTGGGGAATGTTAGCATTAATTAGAACTTGGTACATTATATAGTTTTGGGGAGTTTTTGAAAGTCTATCACGATCGATACATTTTAAGAAATCCATCAATTAGTCTACATTGAGTGGGGTAACTCTATTCCAAGTGAAAATTCTAAAGGGTTACATTTCTTTCACGATGTCCACTATGGTTCTCAACCTGCTACTTAGGCTTCGCTGCTTAAGGATTGAGAGAAACGAGAAATTATACTTTAGAACAATCAACATCTGAGAAAAGAGAAAAGAAATAAATATGAAAATGAACTCAATCAATAAGGGTGATTTGAGTATCTCTATCGGGGATATAGACGCTTGGCTGGTAGTAGAGCGATGCTTAGAGAGAACTAGAGGTATCTCTGTTGAGGCTATAGATGCCTGTCTGGTAGCAGAGCTATGCCTAGGATATCATTGCATGTTAGAAAGGTAACTTACAACTATGTAGCTTGGGTAGAGTCTATTCTGCATTGATCATGACAACGCTTATGGAGGGGAATGAATCATATGCTCACACAAACAAATTTCAGTTTCGTCTTAGACCTTTGTTGTGTCCTAGTTTTGATTGTGTTTGCACTTCTTAGATTATCTTGAATGAGTGTAAACTAGAGATTTTGGGTATTTGGAAGGTTACATATTTTAAAATTCTTGGAGCATTTTCCCAGCCGAGTCGCTATTTTTTATGCCCTGCATACATGCCCCAAATTTTTGCTTGGAAAAGTTGGGGACCCCTTTGTTTTCTTTCATTTCGCTGGTTTGTTTCATTTTGTTTTTCCCTTCACTTGTTCTCATTGCATCTTCATTTTATGTTTGTCATTTTGTTCTTGTCCTAGAGTTGTTCACAACCCTCAACCTTGCTTGTTTTTCCTTTGTCGGGCTTGGGATTCAGACTGGAACTTGAACTTGAACCTCTTTGGAAGGTTCCTATTCTTGGTTCCAACCCAATTTTGATTCTTGCTTTGCGTTGTGTTTTTCATCTTTCAAGTTCAAGTTTCAAATTGGAATCGACACCTTGCACTTTTGAAGGTTCATGTTCTGTGTTTCTTCTCGGTCCCGATCCCCACCTTTTCATC
The DNA here is from genome assembly GCA_007258455.2 of Sequoia sempervirens. Lineage (NCBI taxonomy): Eukaryota > Viridiplantae > Streptophyta > Pinopsida > Cupressales > Cupressaceae > Sequoia > Sequoia sempervirens. Next base: position 174,501 of record VDFB02387052.1, read on the forward strand.
ATCTCGTTTCTTTTCACCTCATCATTCTCGTTTGTCTTCGTCCTCACCTTGTTGTGTCGTTTGTTCATTTGGTTTTGTGTCATTTGTTTTGTTCTTTTGTCTTGCCTTTATTTTTTAGTTTTTGTGTTTAAGTCTCGAAAATACAAAAAAAAAATAGAAAAACACCAAAATACAAAAAAAAGAGAATTTTAAAACAATATATATATATACAAAATAAATAAATAAATCTTTAATTTAAAAGATTTAAAATATTAAAAAGTTTAAGGTTTAAATATATAAAATCTTTTTGTTTTAAAATATTTTAGAATAATAATAATAATAATAAATAAGTTTTAATAAAACAAATAAAAATCTTTAAAAATTTTATTTTAAAAGATTTAAAAGAATTTTAAAATTCAATAAAATGGATCTTTTAAATTTTAAAATAAAAAAAATATATATGTGGAAAATCTTTAAAAATAAAAAATCAAAAGGAGAAAAAAGTAAATAAAAATCTTTTTATAAAAGATTTTGAAAAGTTAAAAAAATCAAAAAATTAAAAAACTTTGAAAAATATTTTAAAATAAAATAATTCAAAAAGAATTAAAGTTAAAAACTTTAATTTAAAAATAAAACTTCCTTTGGTTTTCTCGAAACCGGAAGGAATTTGGGAACCGAACCCAACAAAATAAATGTTCACATTCAGAAATAATCTCGAACCTAACTCCGCTTTGGCAAAGTTAAAAGATGGTAAAAAAAAACTCGTTGGAACTTGGACTCGAATTGAAAGTGGGAACCAACCAAAGTTTAAAGTCCATGTCTGGATTTTGTTTCGCCCTCGCAACATTAGCGGAATTGGAATGAATATTGATTTGGGCACAAAAAAAGGTGAAAGTTCACATTCTGAACTCGTTCTGCCCCTGCACAGCATGAAGAATGTTGTGAAGTGGATTTGACTAAAGGCTTTGGAGAGGAATGTATTTTAAACATGGAAATGTGGAGAAGCTGCGTATTGTTTGACAGAACACCTCAAACAGGCGACACCATGAAATACAATGTGTAGAGGCTCCCATTTAAAACCTTCAAAAACTTTTAAGTAAATGCAATGGGCATTTGAAAGGCTCGAGCTCACACGTAGCAATGGGAGCATTAAAGGAAGTGAAATGTGTGATACATAAAATGCCTCTAAGAAGATGGTGTTTGACCGATTTCTTAAAAATAGAGTAATGGAGTGTGAACCAAATGGGGTTTGAAATATGAAATTAGGAGCTCTAGAAAGGGTATAGAAATCCATCGATGTGCAAAGGATAGAGGAGTTTGGTGAGATGTTGTAGTTGCAATTTCCCTGGTAAAATACATGAAGAAATGGGAAGCATATGCTGACTGTGTGAATTGTTGGACAAGATGCCTGAAGAAATGCGGTCATGTGGAAATACACACAAGGAAACACCTACATTGTTTAACATATTGTCTCAGAAGAATGTCATCTCATGGTGTATGTTGTTTGTCAGAATGCCTCAAAGAGGGTGCCTCAAAGAAACATGATCTCAAAAAAGAAATGGATTCGTTGATAAGGGGGTCTTTAGAAACTTTTAAGCAAATGCAATTGGAAGATGTAAAGCTAAATTCCACAACCTCCCCCCATGTCCTCCTTTCCACACAAAATGAAAGCTTTGGAATAGGTTTTCAACATCCATCAAAGTGGGTAGAAATGAAAAATTTGAAAGCAAAGCTAAAGCACGCAAACTATCTAGAAAAAGGCTTCAAAGAGGCATCATCTCATTGAAGGAAGTGTTCGCTAGGAATGAGGGAGCAAATGAATCAATGTAATTTCTTGTGGAAAGGAAATTTTCAGATGTAAAGCCAAATTCCACAACCTCTATCAGCATCCTTCCTGTCACACCAAATGGAAAGTTTTTGTTAAATGTTGTAGTTATAACTGCCTTGGTAAACATGCATGCAAAATGTTGAAGCATAGACAATGCATATGACTTGTTTGAAAAAATGCCTTAGAGAGATGTCATCTTGTGGCATGTTATGATGGCAGAATGGCATCAAAATGTCATAGAAATGCATATAAGATGTGGACGCACATCCAAAGCATGCGAAACATTTGACAGAATGCCTCAAAGACAATGATCTCATCGAATGTAATGATTGTGAGATATACAAAATAGATCTGTTGAAATGATTTCAATGGACTTTGGGAAAATGATTCAACTGGTGTAAGCCCGCACGCATCAACCTTCACCATCATCATCTTCATGAAAAAATGAGAGTTTTGGAACAAAGCATCGACTAGGAGAGCTATTTGACAAAATTTGCACAAAATGTATTCATTATTGAAAAGGTTTTAGAAATTCCAAAGACAATGCACGTGAAATGTGGAAATAGACACAAGGCATGCAAATGTTTGTAGGATATTCACAAAATAGATTTAGCAAGGATACTCTAAAATTTGAATTAATAAAGCACTCTGGAACATATGCTAACATTGTACAGCCATGCTTGTGTTCTATGTGCGTGAAACCCTACAGATTTGGTGAATGAGGGCTACAAGTGGAGTAAGGCTCGAAGGGCTGTGGAGAATGCTGAACTTGCTATGTCTGAAATGGAAACTTTTACCATAACAGTGACACCAAATGTCAATATATCTGAGGAGGAAATCATTAATAGGCATTCATTGATTTATGTGGGCTTTGGAGATGCCTTAAAGATGGATGGAGGGTCAACTTCATTGATTTCTTTACATTCAAAGGAACCAACAAAGAGAATTGTGAAGGGATTTGTTGTACAACATCTACAAGTGCCTCTTATAGAGAAAACCAAGCTAATTTTCTTTTTTGGGTTAAAAAAATGCAGTGCCAAGATTCTAAGAAAACCTATTTTGAAATTTAATGTTATTTTATTTTTGAAATAATATTAAATGTAAAAAGAGGATATATTGACATTTCAATTATTATTTAATTGAAACATTTTTAAATGTTTGAAATTGATTATTATTTTTTGACATTAATTAAATTTTATGAATTAATTAATGTGCTTAATGTTTTACAGGGATTTTGGTTCAATGGAGATGATTTGCAAAACTCACGTGCAAAAGGGAAAAGATCTTCTGAAGAGATCATCAAACTGAAGTAAGCTGAAAGTGTGGTGGACCAATTTATTGTGATCTCCAGGAAAGGATGTAGATTTATGTAATGCAAAAGGAGAACTTTGAGTCAAGTTGAAAGTTGCAATTATGATATGAGGTTAAACTGGAGGATGGAGTTTCAACTGAAACTAACTAAGGTCAAACTAAAATGACCTGAAGCCAAATTGAGAGCTGAAACAAAAAAATATCTTTTTGATTTAATTGCTTGCACAAAGCTACAACTTTTGATGTCTGGGTTTTTGGAGGGAATTATGTAAATGATTGAGCTATTAATTGTCAAATGAAGCTCATTGTAAAGAGTTAAACACTTAGGAAAATGACTTGCAAGTTTTATAGTTTAGCTAATTATATTTTTGTAGTAGGATAGATGATGCATTTTTTCTAATTTTCTTAGTTTAGATGAGGTAATTTGAGGATATTGGTTTCCGTACATTGGTGAATTTGCTAGAATTGTAAATACTGTTTATACGTGTTATAGCAGTAGAAATAGTCGGATTGAAACCTGTCTTGAGTTATGCTCTGGAATGATATTTGTTTGTCAATCATTTAATTTGGAATCTTTCAAGGAATAAAGTTTATCTTTTCTTTTGTTGAATGATGATTTGCAATCTACCATTAATATTTGCACTATGAATGAATGACTTTGTATTGATTACTGGTTGATTAATTTTGCAATTCTAGTTTAGGAATTCCTTGGAAATTAACTGGTCTGGTTAATTGATGAATCAACATTCTTTCTCTCTTGAATCCCTGATCTATCTTTTTCCCCTTTTTTTATACCCCCCTTTTAGAGTAGGTTTAAATAGGAGTTCGATATTGCAGCAAACAAGAAGCTCAATAATCAACAGCCCCCTTGAATATTACAATTGCATTGGCCACTAAATCACACCAGCACAATTGAGAACCAACTACAGAGACCTTGGAAGATAGGTGGTTTTAGATAAATTATCTTTTTCAGTAGAAATAGGATAGAAATATCATGTTTAATGTTGCTATGCTAAATTGACCATCAACAGGATGGTTGCTACCTGTTGTTGCGACATCGATGGCAAGATCAGAGGATTTGGTATGTTTTGATTTATTATTGGGGGGTTGTTTTGACTTTGTTGATTGATGGGTGGTAAAGGGGGTTTCCCTAAACTGAGAAGTGTTATGGATGTTAACAACAAAGGTGGAAGTGGTGGAAAAATGGGTGGTGTGTTCCCTTGAGGAAATGATCATGATGAGGGGTCAAAGATGCCCCCTATTCCAAATAGTCCACTTTATCCTTGCGAAGTTATAGGGAGAGAGGTTTGTGTGTTGAGAGGATATGTTGATGTTGCGTGAAAAGAGGATGCATCATTGGGGTCATGAAAGGTGAGTGGAACATATGGGTGTAGCGGATTTTGAGGAACAGATTGACCCAAGATGGTGTTTGCATCCAAATATTGGTTGTTAACAAGGGGATGTGTTTGAAGTGCATGAAGCAATGAGCTTCCCTTGTTGACAATTAGTGGAGTTGGAGCACTGGATGATGTGATTTGGGGGATGTTTTGATTGATGCTTTGAATTTGAGGTGTGGATGAGATTGGAGGCATAATCCCAAGAGGTTTCTCCACAAGAGTGCTCACATCATAGTTAGAAGGGAGTTTAGTCCCTTCTTTTTCCAATTCTAGCATGTATTGTTGGGGATTAAGCTTCATCATGATATTGAAAATTCTGTGGTTTTCAAGATTTTGGACTATTTCAATAATTTCATCTTGTGTCATCCCTAAGACATTGTTGGTGATGTCTTATACTTGACCTTCCTCTTGAGAATCATGTGGAAGTGGAGGAAGATTGAGCGTGGGATTGCTAGATCAAATGGGATTTTTTTTGGGAGCGGTTTGACTCAAGTCACTCAAAGTTGATGTTTCTTTGTTCGTTTCCATGTTCTTGTGTTGAGATCTAGTTTGAACCATAAAATGAGGATCAATTTTCAGGAATGGGAGGTGAACCTCTAATTTCTTGGATTGATCTAAACTTTAGGTACAAAAAAGAAAGTCTAAGATATTAAGGATCAAAGATGGTAATGGTGATAATAAAAGATGAATGTTTTGGTAAGTGATTAAACTCCTAGGAAACCTTGAAGAGGATACTAAACTTTAGGACTTTTGGATTGATGTTTGTTTTTTTATTTTGGATTGATTTGATTTGATTTTGATTTTGATTGGATTTGGTTTGGATAATAAACTCATAAACTCTAAGAGGTTGGATGTTGTCCTAGAGTAAACTTGTCCACAAGATGATAATTTAACTAAGTGTGCAAAGAAGGATTCATCTACTCACACCTAGTCAAACAAGATGATTTGGATTTGCTTTGATTTTTGATTTCAAGAAGATTTTCCCAAAGTTTAGCATGAAATATTTTTTCAAGATTTCCAAGAGTTGTTTGTGAGGTGATTTTGATTTTTGATGTTTGGAGGATGGAAGAGAGTATTTTGATTTTGATCCTAAAGACTTAGATAGACTTTGTTTACTAGAACAAGGTGTTGAAGAACATGCTAGTACTTCCTATGTGAGATACTCAAACCTTTGAAAGAGACTTGGATTTTCACAATAGTAAAATGAATACAAATTTGGATTGTTCCTTGATGCACATTTGTAAAAATTGAAGGTCGATCTTTCTCTAAATTCATAAAGCATAGACAAACGTTTCTTGTGAGCTTTTTGACTAAGACATTTGGATTTTGGTTTTTGGATTTTGATCTTTCAAGAAATCATTTGGAAAGCACATGTGTGGGTTCCAATTGTTTCTTATCTTTCCTTAATAAGTTCTTTTTACCACAAACACTTTCTTGATTAGGTTTTCAAACTAAATGTCTAATGTCCCAATTTATTCTCATCCCACAAAGTCCATTATGTGGAAATCAAGGAAATTAAGGCAAAAGTTACCTAATGTTGACTTTAGTGAGAGAAAATTGAGATGTAAATTCAAATGCTTAGAAGCCTCTAAGGATAGAATCCCTAGGGCAAGCAAAAACACTTGGATTTGGCAAAGGTATTTGCTTCCTCTAAAGGGTTTGAAATTTGATGATCATGTTGAATGTTTGTTTCCCAATATTTAGATCCAAGAAAAGTGTTTTGATTCCAAGAACATGCACAACCATATGGATAATTAAGAGACAATATTTGTTGAATCCCCACTTGGATAAATCTAGCTACGCTTATTCTTGACAGATGATTAAAAGCTTGACTACACTGGCTCCCCTCCATGACACTCACTTCTACAAGTTAGCCAAGCTTTAGTACCCATGAAACTCCCATGGCATACTTCTCATCTCTACCAAGAACTGCAAGAATGTGGGGTGGCTTCAGAACGATCATTCTTGCACCAACAAATAGATAAGGATTTGGACTTCTATACAAAAGGTTCTAGTATAGGCATTCTATTCGTGGGGGATCATCCATACGACAAGAGACCATTGTTTTCCTTATTATCAAAACAATCCTCATGATACTTGAACTTTCCTCAAGTACCCACACTTATATACTGGGTGGAAGTCACTTGGCTTTAGCGTGTTCCCGGTTGGGTTGTTCCCTAGGGTGATTAATTTTTACCACTAGGAAGGCCCTCTAAGGATAAACAAAAGCGAGCAAGCACATCCATATTTTGATCAATCTTTGCTGAGAAACAAAGAGAGAGCACATGCAATATACTCCACTCACACTAGCAAGATTTTGTCCAATTTTAAGAATCCAAATTGAAGTGTGGAGGTAATCACTTATACAACTTAATATCATGAAAATCCTTTTGATTCTCAAGATCACCGTGAGGCACGAGAGAATCACATACTTCTTTTAAATGATATTACTTTGGATAAGGGATTACAAAACATAAAAGGCATATGTTCATTTTGACCTTCAAAGCAAGAAAATGAGTTCTTTTTAAGCACCAACTTTGAAGTGTGAGATTTGTTTATTCAATTGTTAAGTCCAAAACAAAATGTAGTAAGTTCCTAAGATTCTTTTTAACCCCTTTATTTGGTTCTTTTTAAGTCTAAATGAAATCTATTGAGTCTGAAAGCCTGAAAGATAGCAAATCCTTAGAATGGAATTATAATTTCTTCCAAAGTGTTTAAAAACACTTGATACAATAAAAAAGATGTCATAAAGAAATCTCCTCCTTGCTTTCTCCTTCCTTCTTGACCACTTCAACCTACAAAATTGATTAGTTCATGGAAAACCAAAGACAACAAACAGGTTAAAAGGTTAAAAATGATCAAAGACAAAAAGTACATGTCAAAATAACTTGAAAGTTGAATTTTACTCAAACCCAGTGGTGAAATCCACATATGCATCGTAGTTTGACGGAGTCAGCGTTGCTTTATGACGACGTTGAGACTGATAGTGTCAAACTGTGGAGAAATTAGTGACCGCATATGCATCACTATTTTGACCAATGATGGAGTTTGGAGTTTGGATGATTGGTCAACAGGGCAATGAATCAAGTGTTGCTATTTGGAATTCAAATATTCTGCCAAGAAGAACCCAACATCGCAGTTTGGAGTTTGTCAACGTCACTATATGGTGCCGCTAGACTGATAGTGGCACAATTTATCTGTTAGCTGTGTTGTTTCCTGTAGACACAAAAACTTAAAAAAAATAACAAAATTTCTCAAAAAACATGTTAGATTCTTCAGATTGGGCCCTCCTAGTGCCAAAATGTGAATGGTGATCCTAGACCTACATAAACATGAAGAACAAACACAACATTAGTCCCATATGCAAGTTAGAAACAACATTCCCCATGAAATTCATTTGAGATATCAAGAACAAGAAATAAACGAAGAACACTAATAAAAACTAGCTAATCTTGCTCAAAATAAACAAACTCTCAATCCCAGGGGGTTATTGGTGTCATTTCGACATGGAAAATGGCCCTTTCCCAATTCCTTGCAAGCTTGATGATCAATGGATGAAGATTGATACTCTTTGACGAAAATTCACCATAACCTAGCTATGAAATCATGAAAATGGATGAAAATGGATAAAGATGGATGGAGATTGCTCAAAAACTTGAAGATAATAATGTCGCATGAAGTTATGGATCCAAAATCCAAATGAGAGCCTTCTATTTATAGAAGAGAATGATGGGGGAAGATGCAAAATGGATGAATGTGGGATCAAACACCAACCAATAGTATAATGCCACTTGTCAACATGTGAGTGGACAAAGGTGAAGCACATTTTGATGAATGTGCACATTAATGCTATTAGGTGGAAATTCAAATTGGAGAAATGACATGTTGGAGGGAGAGAAGAAATGAATTAAATGCCACTTGGCTCAAGAAAAGGACATGTAAGAGGCCTTTAATGCCTTGTTGGATGGACAAGTACTTTTGGGGGGAGATTTCAAATTTGGGGAATATTCCATCCTTGATACCTTTTTGAAAGTAAATAGAGATTTAATAAATCAATTAAAATAATTTTCATGAGTAAGTGGCAAAAGCTAGAGGTATTGAGTGATTAAAATTAGGATTAATCAGGATTTGATTAATTTAAGAGGAGATTATCTGATGTGACAATTTGATTTAGATTTTAGGATTTAAATAAATCAAAGTGAGAGGAATAATGAATTTTAGACTCAATTAAATAAATTTGGATTTATTTAATCAAAGGGGATGGTGTTAGTTTTAGATCAAATAAAGATAAATTTATTTAATTTAAATGAGATGACTTTAGAGATTTAAATAAAATGAATTATTTAATTAAAAGAGGGATTATAGGATTAATTAAATAAAATGATTTATTTAATTAATAGGAGAGAATGACTTAATCAAATAAAACTGATTTATTTAATTAAGAGATGGAATGTGATGAAGTTTAATTAAATCAAGATAATTTAATTAAATAATTAGCGAAGGAGATGATTCAAGACGAACTGGTGTTAGTAAAATCAGGATTAGGTTTATAAGATCAATCGATATATTTTGTGTGTCTACACAGTTAATTTATGAAATGTGAGGCGAGAGCTAGGTTTTATTAGTGATCATTTTTGTTTGTTTGTTATTTGTTAAAGAGCTTGTGTGTTTTTAGCTTAGTCTATTTTTTTGTAAAATTTATTATGGTTTGTTTATCGTTCGTTGAAAAGCCTATGGGTTTTTTAGCCGTTGGTTGCGGTTTGGCATGTTCGTTATTCTATAGAGGTGCAGTTGTTGTCAATGGCTTCACTATGTGTTTGTGATACTTGATAACTAGAAGTATTGCTTGTTGTTAGAAGGGCTAGCGAGGGAATTGAGCAGATTAAATTACATGTGCTTTGAGCAAGGTCTTGTGGATGTGGAGGAAATGCATGCGTTAATTTTGTGTTTTTTTTGTGCCTTTTTTTGTTTGTTTGTTGTCTATTAAAATGCTTGTGTGTTTTTAGCTTGGTCTATTTTTTGCAAAATTTACTATCATTTTTTTATTGTTTGTTGAAAAGAATGTGGGTTTTTTAGTAATTGGTTGTTGTTTTGCATGTTTGTTATTCTGTAGAAGTGGAGTTTCCGCCAATGGCTTCACTGTGTGTTTGTGATACTTGATAACTAGAAGTATTGCTTGTTGTCACAAGGGCTAGCGGGGGATGTGGGAACATTAAATTGCATGTTCTTTGAGCAAGGTATTGTGGACTCTAGGGGTAGTGAATGCATTAACTATGCGTTAATTATTGTGGACTGTGGGGGTAGTGGCCGTTAATGGTTTTGTTGTGTTTAACATACTTGTTAACTAGAAGTATTGGTTGTTGTTGGAAGGGCTAATGGGGCAAGTGGGTACATTAAATTAGGTGTGCTTTGAGCAATTTCTTCTGAATTGTGGGGGCAGTGATTGCGTTAATTGTGTGTTTATGATTCTTGGTTGCTATTACAAGTTCTAATGTGGAATGCTTGGAAATATTTATCATGTTGGTCTATTTTTTTGCAATAATATCATTGTTTGTGTGGTTGAGGTTTGTGAATAGTGTATTATTTGTCATGGATTGTGGTCATTTGTTTATTTTTTCCATGCAATAGGAGTGATTACTTGCAATTCAAGTTGGAGGAAAAGGTGTATATGAGCATAAATATACTTGGCTTTTGAACAAGGGACTGGAAGGTTAGATTCTTGTATCATTCTTCCCCTTTGTTTCCAATGAATTTTAAGTCTTCCATTGTGCATAAAATTTATGCTTTGGAAGAGTTGTGAATAATGAAGGAGAAGTTTGGTTCAAGAATCTGACTTACTAAATAGACAAATGAGCATAGTTGATGGCATGTCATGTGATGCATAAACATGAAACTTATTTTCTTTGAAAAGTAGGTGACTATTGCAGTTGCATTTGTAGAATTTGCGTTTCAAATAGCTGCTTGCTATTCTTAAATTTCTTTGTTGTTTGTTTTTTGATTGTTGAAGAGATTGTGTATTTTTAGCTTTCTATGTTCTTATTGTTAAAAGTGTTGTGGGGAAAAATGGATACATATAGTTAGTTGTTGGACAAGGAACTGGAGGGTCAGATTCTTGTACCATTCTAACAAATGAGCATAGTGAATGAGATGCCATGTAATCTATAAACATGAAGCTATTTTGTATGTAGGGAAGTAGGGCACTATTGCAGTTGTTGAATTTTCTTTTGAATTGGTTGTTATGCTAGCCAAATTGCATTGTTTGAAGTATTATTATTTTTTTCTATTGTTGGGATTCAAGGACATATTTTGGATAATGAGTTGTGAAGTAGTGAATAAATGTTTAATTCATTGGATGCAAATTGTGTGAGGTGTGTTCGAGAGCTGGTGGGTATGGAAGCAGTGAGTGCATAGTTAATTCATGGATATTGGTTTTGCTTGTGCTTATTATTGTTCATTGAAAATCTTGTGGGTTTTTTAACTTTTGTTTGGGGTTTTGCATGTTTCTTATTTTGTAAAAGTGTAGTGGATGTGAATGAATTGGCTGTTTGTTTATGATACTTGATAACTAGAAGTATTGGTTGTTGTTAAAAGGGCTAATGGGGCAAGTAGGTACATTGAATTACATATGCTTTAAGCAAGTTCTTGTAGGCCACGGGGGCAGTGAATGTGTTAATTATGTGTTTATTGCTTGACTAGCTATTACCCTGTTAGTAAGCATGATGGTTGGTTGCTATTAAAAGTGCTAATGGGAAATTCTTGCAAAAAATTATAATGTTTGTGTATTGTTTTGCAAATTTTATTATTGTTTCTATGGTTCAAGTTTATGGATAGTGTATTATTTGTCATGGATTGTGCTCATTTGTTTGGTTCTGTCATGTGTCTCTAGTATTCATTTGCTTGTAAGAAAAATAGAAAAGTAGAAGTAGATGACAAATTTTGCAAATAAGTGTAGTGCAATATAGAGTGGTGAATGCATATTTGATGCATTAAATACTATGACGATAGTGACACAATTGTTATGTTTTCTAGGCGTAGGGTTACATTGCACAGCTGTTATGTTAGGTGGGTTATGATCTGTAAATACTTTAGAGAACATTTTGTAAATTAATTGTTATGGCTTAGTAGAGTTTGCCAGCTATTAAATATTTGCGAAAGTACATAGAGTGTTATTTTGCTAATTTACTTAAACAAAGATGAGCATTTAATGCATTGGTTGTAGATTGATTGATAGGCCTACCATTTCCAATGTGCATTATACAATTGCAATAGTGAAGAGTCTTGCACAATTTGCATTCAATTATTAAATTTAGAATTTTCATTTCTAATACTTGGTTGGCTAATGAATTTTTGGTGTTTGAAAAGTATTATTTATCTATTTTTTACAAAGATTAATTGTTATGGCTCAGTAGAGTTTGTCAGCTGTTAAATATTTGTGAAAGTACATAGAGTGCTATTTTGCTAATTTACTTAAACAAAGATGATCATTTAATGCATTGGCTATAGATTGATTGATAGGCCTACCATTTCCAATTTGCGTTATACAATTGCAATAGTGAAGAAGCTTGCACAATTTGCATTCAATTATTAATTTTAGCATTTTCATTTCTAATACTTGGTTGGCTAATGAATTTTTGGTGTTTGATTATTTATCTATTTTTCTATTGATATAGGGTAATCAAAATGCTTTGTAGTATATGAATTGTGAACAAGTGTAAATGGTGATGCTCTATTGTTTAAGATCTTTGTTAGTGTACAGACTTGCAATGAATTAACCGTGTCTTGATTGTTTCCATGAGCACTAGGCTAATATAAAAGGCTATAAAATTTAGATTTAATGACTAAATGTTTGAAAAAATCCATTGCATTGTTCTGTTTCACTTTAGTATGTGTCATTTTGTTGGAAAAGCTGGTACAATTTGCATTTAGACATAAAAAAATTTGTGCTCATGTTGTCTTATTTTTTTTGTTATGCTTTCGTTACTAGGTCTTTTATCTACTTTACTATATTTCATGTTCTATGAGTTAAACTTTCTGCTATTTTTTGTTTTACAGTTGATATCTTCTTTCTTTGTATGCTAGGCAATACTTTATTTTCTTATGTTTTTGGTTTAAATGGACTAAATTCTGGTGTTGCAACTTTACAGTGTGCAATATATTAGTAATACAAAATGTGCATGTTTTTAAAGTACAAGTTGCTATTGCATTTATTGCATTTTAATTTGTCATACTTAGTTGGCGAATGAGATTTAATTGTCAAATTTTGTAGTGTGTTCCTATTTTTCTCATTTCCTTGTACAAAGAGGAATGACAAACCTACTGTATGCAATAGAGAGAGATAGATAGTAAGACATAAAACGTTAGGTTGATACTTGATTGAGTTCTGTTTGACTTGGTTTACAAGTTGCCTAGTTTTCCTGGATAAGTTAGTAAGCAATAACATACACTTTATAAAAAACATAGTGAATGCAGAGAACTTGTTTACTATTGTTCAAAATATTTTGGTCTTTTTCCTAGAGTTGGGATTTAAGGACATTTTTTTTTAAATTATAATTTACCTCTTCTTCTATTGGTTGGAGTAGGCCTATTATTCATTTTCGTAGCAGAGTGATGTCTATCCAAGCAATGAATTTAGAGTAAATGCACTGTATGATTGTACAAGGAAGAAAACCTAGCTCAAAGATCTAAAAGATTATTGCTTTATCTGGTAATGATAGACTGTGAGACATAGGGATGCAAATCAACCTACTAGAACCAATAGAAAAAGAGATAAACAATAATTTTCCAACACCAAAAATATGTGCTTAAATCCCGACTAAAGGAGAAAGACAAAAATATTTAAACAAAACAATCTCATCGGACAAGCAGCTAATTCAAAAGAAAATGCATCAATTGTAATACTGAACCTTCCTATCAGTAGAAACTAATAATAATACTATGCATCAACGAGACTTCTTTTTAGTAATGCATTTTTAGTGTTAATCCATGTTGCATATACTAGTAATTTTTCAAGTATAATGATACATAGTTTAATACTTAAATGCTCTTCTGAAAAATAAGTCTTCTCAATGCTATGAGCTCCAATGCGACTATAAATTTATGCCCTGTAATATCTAAGTATTGTTGGCAGCCATATGCACAATAAGCAATTTTTCTATTTATTAAGTGTCATAAATAGAGACCAAAGCCGTTGACAACCATGATACTTTTAGAGACTAACAAACATGCATTATCTGCTTGTGCACATATCACGAAGTTTGTATTTAATGCATTAAACATGCATCCACTGCAATAGCTAATTAGACACTGTTACCTTTTGAAGGTAAACATGATGACTTGTTCATGCTTTTATCCGTGTGCAATGTGTACATGTTGTACAAATTACTGTCACTGTGCCTCAAAGATAGCTTGCATTGTTATTAATAGCTACCTAGGCTAATTGGAAATTCTTGCACATAGTTGTGTGGGTTTTTTTTTACTATTAAGATTACGAAGCACCTTGAAGATGCTTTGAGAAACAAAATATGTTGAGAGTATTGGTATCAAGCAATCCCAATACATAGGTTGCTTGATGCATCAGAAGAATAGTATGTTGTTTCTACATAAAGCAATATCATTTTAGATCTTTGAGCAAGCCCTTGTTCACTATGCAAGCATAGAATGCATTAACTATGCATTGATTGCTTTAATGGCATTGGCCTATCAGTAAAAAATGTAAACTTTGGATCTAATGAGTAGATATTTGCAACAGAAGATTTGTGTCGATCAATTTTCCCTATTTTCTCAAATCAATTTTCCCTATTTTCTCAAACAAAAAATGAACAATAAGCCTACTTGAAAAAATAGGAAAAGATATAAATAATAATTTTCAAACAAAAGAAATATGTTGTCAAGCACTATAGTTATCGAGTATTATATGTTGTTACAAGGGCCAACGGGCCAAGTGGGTATAGTAAATTACATATGCTTTGAGCAAGGTCTTGTCAACACTAGGGGTAGTGAACATGTTAATTTTTTTTATTGTTTACTGAATTCATTGTAAACAAAGGGAAAGAATGATAAAAGAATATGATCTTCCATTTTCTTGTTCAACAATTAACTATATTTGCAGCTACATAGATCTTTTCCTTTGCAAAAATATATAATGTTGTATTTTCCTAATTTATTTAGACAAAGTTGAATAATACACAGTAAAATTTGATGCAATAGTTGTAGATTTATAGACAACCGTATCATATGCAACACATATTATAGATTTTCAAAGTTGACCTACCCCAACATGTAGTGAACATATAGTTAATTCATGAAATGCTCCATGAAATCTTAGGCAAGTGGTGGGTTTTGTTTTTGGTCATTCTCGTTTATTTATCATCTGTTGAAAAGCTTGTGGGTAGTTTAGCCTTTTGCATGTTCATTATTTTGTAAAAGTTGACTACAGATGAATGGGTTTGCTATTTATTTGTGGTACGTGATAACTAGGAGTATTTCATTATCCCTAGCCACACGTGTGTTATCTACTCTAATCATTTTCACTATTATTCCTTTTAGCAAAAAGCAATACTTATAGTTATCAAGTATCACAAATACACAACAAAGCCATCAATGACAACTACACTTCTATAGAGTAATGAACATGCAAAACCACAACTAATAGCTAAAAAACCCATAGGCTTTTCAATGAATGATAAACAAACCATAGTAAATTTTGTAAAAAATAGACCAAGCTAAAAACATACAAGCTTTTCAACAAAGAACAAACAAACAAGAATGAGCACAAATAAAACCCAAATCTCATCTTAGATTCCATAAATTAACTATGTACTCAATCTGAATACATGTTTCATGCATTAAATGAAAAATGTTCAAATTTAAAAAGTGCATGGTACGACTCGACTTCATAGTGGAAGCTTTTGCCCAGAGGCTTTTCAATGAATAATAAAAAAATGACAATAAACACAAACAACACCTCGAAGAATGGAACTAAAAGGTAAAAACAAACAAGTTTTTTAACAAGCAACAAACAAACAATAATAGGTACAAATAAAATCCAGCTCTCCCCTCACATTTCATCAATTAACTATGCATTCACTGCTTGTCTACCCACCAATCCTCCAACACATCTCGCACATTTTTCTTTCCAAGCTTCCCTCATAGTGTGCTAGCCACTCAAGCAAAAAAAACATAATTAACACATTCTTTGACCCCATAGTCCACCATACATTGCTAAAAGTACATGTAATTTAATTTAGCCACTTGCCCCATTAGCGCTTCCAACAACAAGCAATTATTCTAGCTATCAGGTATCATAAAGACACAACAAAGCCATTGATGGCCATTGCATTGTTATAGAATAATGAACATGCAAATCCACAACCAATAGCTAGAAAACGCACAAGCTTTTGAATGAACGACAAGCAAATGATAATAAACACAAACAAAACACGATAGTTGCCTAGGATTTCAAAGTATGCAGAACAAAGAGACGGCCCACTCACCAGTTGCACACCATTCCTTCAGCTCCTCCCTTGCTCAAGGACTACATATAATCACAAGCATCGCAAATGGAAACACAAGCTTCTCAACAAACAATAAGCAAAAAATAGGTACTTGCCAATATTGAAAAATGCAATCAATAGCTAAAAAACTCACAAGCCTTTTATCAAACCATGAACAAACAAAAATAAACACAAACAAAACCCAATAGTAACCTAAGATTTCATGAATTAAACATGCATTCATTGCACATATACTCACATGCAAAAACACAACAAAGAAATACAAAATGCACAATCTTTCCAACAAACAATAATAAAATGAGAATAAGCACAAACAAAATATAACACTCGCCCAACATTTCATGAACTAGTTATCCGTTCACTACATATGCACCCATGGACTTATCAAGTATCACAAATACACAACCCAAACATTCACCAACAATGCACTTGTACAAAATAACGAACATAGCTAAAAAACCCACAAGCTTTTCAACAAACAATACACAAACATCAATAAACACAAACAAATCCCTACAATTGCCTAAGAATTCATAGTTTAACTATGCATTCACTCCACTTCTACCCACATGCAAAAATGCAACAAAGAGATAAAATACCCACAAGCTTATGAACAAACCATAGTCAAACAAGAATAAGCACAAAAAAAACCAAGAACTCCACTAAGATACCATGAATTGGCTATGCGTTTGCTGCATGTATACTCACGTAACACAAGACATTGCCCAAAGCATTTAGTTTTCTCTGTAACACTTTTGGTTATTAAGTATCCAAGGCAAATAGATGCACTAGTTACCAGTTGCAGATCGCAAGCATTGCAAAAAATGACAAATGCTGAACATGGTAACCCACAACGAGAAACACACAAGCTTCTCAACAAACAGTAAACAAACAAAGTGAAAATTAACCAAGCATTGTCTGCTTATCTTCACACCAACTACGCAATACATATTGTGAGGTTTGCATTTAATGCATTAAACATGCATTTACTGTTTTAGTACCGATACATTGCCAAAGCTTGTGTATCATTTATTTTTGTTAGAATAAATCACTAAATTAGGAACCCATTATATTTTTTGCAAATAGCCAATTATTGCATGCAAATTATGCCACCCTTAGGAACAAGGTGTTAGCTATAAAAGCAGTCAATGTATGTTTAATGTACTGAATGGTATAACTATTGCACCATAAACAATAGTATATAAAATACAAGTTCTGCAAGATAGATTTTTGAAAAAATTTAGACATTAAATAGAAATCCTCCAAACTTAGCCAATAGGCTAACAACTACCTCTGTCCTACTGCGAGTAGAAATATTATTTGCTGTTATAAGACCCAATTATATAGAAGGTGTAGTAGATAACAAAAGACATGATAGAGTTGAAGCCAATAAGCAGGTTACAATTGCAAGTCTTATTTGCAATTGAGCGATTATAAATATTTATTTTGTTTCTCTATTGCTTCATGTAAGCATATGACTTTCCCCTATCAAAGAAAATTGCAAAAATAAGAGCATACATTATTTTCAAAATATTCAATGCCTAAATGCAAATTATGCCACCTTTTGCAGCAAGATAGCAGATGTTGAAGTAGTGATTGCATCTTTGATGCATTAAACATTGTGGCTCACAAATCAGAGATAACAGTCTATTGAATGCAAATTGTCCAAGATAATATGTTACTGATAGACATGAAACACAGAAGCATATGGATAGGAACAATGTACTATTGGTGACTGGTTAGAGTGTCTGTTTACCATACTTGATAAATAGATGTGTTGTTCACTGTTACAAAGAGAACTTAGCCAAAATAAACCCCAATGGTGGCATAAGATTTCATGAATTAGTACCCACCAGCTCTCGAATACATGTTGTACAATTTGCATTTAATGGATTAAACATGTATTTACTGCTTCATGATCAAATATTTTCTAGAATATACAATGTCCCCTTATTTTTCTAATCTAGTTAAATGAAAGCGAACAAACCATAATTTGCATGGACAAAAAATATGAGCATAAATCCTGACTATAGGAAAAATACAAAAAAAATTGAACAACATGATGTCATTGGCCAAGTGACTAATTGGAAAGCAAATGCAACGAATGCAATAGTAAGGTCATGGACTGTATGCATTTGTTTCCTTGGACCTTGCAACAACAAGCAATAGTTTTGGTTGAAAGGTTTCCCATATGAACAAAGAACATGGAGAACTAAAAACATAGGACCTTTTGAACAAGCAATAAATAAACAATAATTAAGTATGCATTTGTTGCTTGCATACTTGCCAGCCTTCAAATGCATCTTTGACATATTGTATTTAATGGATATAAAACCAAAAGTGTCTAGATTATAGAATTTGATTTGTTTGCAAGTGTTATGTATAAATTGCATCGATTGCATTTTGTGTGATTAAGCTCACACGTATAGGATTTAGTTTTCAAATATTTGTCAAAATTTATTGCGTGCTTTTATGTTTCATGTTTATGTATAACATGTCCTATGTCATGGACTATGCTCATCTGTCTATTTTGTAACTGTAATAGGGACCATTGGCTATAACCAAAGTGGGTGACAGGGATTTAAATTGCTACAAATAGACTTGGTTCTTGAACAACAAGTTGCAAGGTCAGAGTCTTGTATCATTCTCTTGCTTTTTTTGCAATGAAATTTAATTCTCTCAAGAAACTGGCTTTATTGATAGGCATATGAGCATAGTAAATGACATGTCGTGTAATTCGTAAACATAACACTATTTTTTCCTGATGAGAATGTTGCTTTTGCAGAGAGAAATCTGTATAATTTTAATCATAGGATGTGCAGTTCATTGGTTAAATATTCACAAATCATGTTTTACTTGTAATATTATGAAGAAGAGGAAACAAAGGAGCTATTTGGTCTGCAGAGAATGTAAGGAAGTGCTATAATTTTTTTGGCATTTGTCATGACTTTAACATTCATGACATTTGTTAAGAAATTACAAGTCATGGTGTTTTCCGTGAATTTTATAACACTTCTTATTGCATGCACTGGAGAGCAAGAGTGTTTTGATGCATGTGCCTTAGATTTTTGACATGATGATTGTGTGCATAACATGCTATGCTATCATCTCCTTCAACACAGGTGATCCAAAAAATGTGTTCAACATTCTCAGCTATATAGTGTTCACACATTTTCCTAATTTTCATATGCTTAGATGAATAGTAATCAGGTGCAAAAAAAAACAAAATTGGATTGACCAAGTATATATTAGAAATGAAAGTGTAAAAATTAATAACTCAAGTACTGTCTATAGAAATAGAACCATGTGTATCTAGATCATAAAATTTGATTCGTTTACAAGTTTTATGTGTCAACTTTATTGAGTGTATTTTTTTGCACATGAAAGTTCACAGAGTTTTGATTTAATGGTTAAGGAAAAATTTTATGTCTGTTTTATGGTTTCATGTTTATGGATACCATGTTATATGTGATGAACTATGTTCATTTGTCTAACTTGTACCTATGATAGGGACCATTGGTTGCAAATGAATTGGGGATCAAAGATTCATATTGTTGCAAGCCGACCTAGGTTTTGAAGAACATAATGCAAGGTTAGATTCTTGTATCGTTCTCATGCTCTCTTTGCAATGAAATTTAAGGTTTTCATTGCATTTAAGTATTGCATATTAGAACAGTTGTGAACAACAAAGGACAATGCTTGTTCAAGAAACTAGTTTCTGAAATAGAAAGATGAGCATAGTTAGTGACATGTTATATGGTTCATAAACATTATGCTATTTTCCCTTTACATGCATTTTGCTTCTGTAAACAGTGATATGCATAATTGTAATGATGAAATATGGAGGCCATTGGTTAAATATCTACATAGAACTATGATTTGTTCTTAGTGTCATAATTTTCCTAAACAAAAACCAATAGATGCATTAATTGCTACAATGTCAAGGAGTCCACTGACAAAGTTAAAACAATTTGTATTGGTAATTAAACATTTGTTAACATATACAATGCTCTATTTTCCTAAATTACTTAATCAAACATGAATAGTATACGTGCTAGAACCAATAGCCAAAGAGATAAGTCATGGTTTTTAGACATGGAAAATATGTCCATGAGCCCCAAGTACACAATGTTATCATATTTCACTAATTTTTTCAGACTATGATTATTAATAGACTTACTGCAAGACAATCAAATATTGATTAGGAAAGTAAATATTACAGATGCAAATGAGTAATTAAGTGGCAACGTTCATAGAGTTTGGATTTAATTGTTCAATAATTGAAAAATTTATTGTGTGCTTCCCTATTACATGTTTATCAATACCATGTTCTATGCCATGCAGTGTGCTTATCTCTCTGAATTGTACCTATCAGAGGAACCATCAATTACAATTAAAGTGTAGAACAAATATCCATATTGCTGCTATTAGACTTGTTTCTTCAATAACCATCTGCAAGGTTTGAATCTTGTATCATGTTCTTGCTTTGTTTGCAATTAAATTAAATTCTTCTAATGTGTGTGACAATTATGAATTTGAAGAGTTGTGAACATTAAAGGAGAATGTTGGTTCAAGAGTTTCACTTTTCTAAGAAACAAATGGGTATATTATATGACATGCAATTCAAATCATAAACATGAAACTATTTTTTGTTGTACAACACATTGCTTTTACAATTAGAAATGTGCATAATTGCAATCATGGCATATGCAATTTATTTGTTAAATATTTTATACAATTTATGTTGTTTTGCTATTTTTCTAATTTTCTTAAACGAATATCAATAATAGACCTATTGCATTAACCATGTACTTGCTACTATAGTTCCAAGTAGCATATTAACAACTGTTATGCAATTTGCACTCAATGATTAAATATTTGCCAAAATATATAGTATTTTATTCTCCTAAATTAGTTAAACAAATATGTAAAATAGGGCTAGTGCAAGACAACTAAATTTGATTGGGAAAGCAAATATTATAATTACAAATGAAAAAATTAAGGATTAGATGCATATTGTACCAGCTCTATTGTTATCATGTATGATGAGCCTAGTTTTTGGTCCAATTTTGGGTAGAATCTATAGTTTATTTGCTTGTAGATGTCATGGACTTTAATGTTAAATGTTGGTATTTTCATAATGTTTCCCTCAAACCATTGACATTGGACTTAATCCTATCTCTGTAAGCTTTAATGACATTTGGCATATTATGTGGATTATCTATATTGATTTTGCATATGATTAATGAATGTTCCTTAAGGTGGTTATAGATGTTCAGTTATTGTGTGTACTAAATTTACCATGTAGATTTAATATGCTAAGTTGAGGAAGACACCACTGGCTCGGCATGCACCATAACACCTAGCAAAGGAATCGCTCCAAGTCAAAGGAGGCCGATGACAAAAGATTCTTCATGTAATTGAACACAACCGCTTTGTAGTGGACTTTAATGATCGAGCATGCACATGCATTACTACTAAGCTGAATCTACATTTGGACCTACATGTTTGACCAGATTCCATGCACACGTAACCACCATCACTCCATTTTCTCTATTTTCCCTAAATGGAGTCCTCCCAGTTGTGGAGTTGACTACCTTGTTTAGCTGTTAGTATAAATAATGAACTGATGCTCCTTCTTTAGAAGGTTGCATGATTTGATATTGTACTTGCACTCTCTAGTTTTCAGTAATACTGATACATTACCCTTTTGTACTCATGATTCACAGTGAATATAAATAAAGTCCCGAGTTCGAGCATTTGAGTTTTCATTAGTTTTGGAGGATACTTATCCAAGGGGGCCCACTTGGTGGGTAATCCATCTTCTTAGTTTAGCATTAGTTTAGTATTACTTGCTGTTCAGTACTTAGAATTCAAGCATCGACTGTTCCTGCAACCACTAGAATTCCATTCTATGACTGCTTCTGCAGCCAAAGCAAGCATAGTAGTGTCCTATTTGTTGCTTATATTTTTATTCCTGTTATGCATTTAAGCTTAGTATAGTCATTGATTGATGTTCAACATTTGTCTCATTCCTTTTCAAGTAATTTACTTTCAATATTGTTTGTTCCTTAGCTATAGAATGAAATGGCTACTTTGAGTTCCTAGTGCATATACTATGTTGACCCATTTCAAGTTCACGTCCCTTGGTCGACAAGTTAAATGCAACTTCATGATGATTGAAATAGCTGTTCGGTGCTCCCATTTGGCTTATGCAATGCACCTACAAATTTTTAGAGGGCAATCATTAGCATATTCTCAGACATTTCTCATGATTGCATGGAAATTTATATGGATGACTTTACCACTTATGGTGTTGATTTTAATCAAGCGTTGGAAGATCTCAGAAGGGTCCTATAGAGATGTGAAGACCAAAAATTGTCCTTAAACAGTGAAAAGTGCTTCATGATGATGCAGGAAGGTGTAGTTCTTGGCCACTACATCTGCCATAAGGGAATTCATGTAGATCTTGCAAAGATTGAGGTAATCACAAATCTTCCCACACCTGTAAAACAAAAGGATGTTAGAAGTTTCTTGGGTCATACAGGATATTATAGGTGTTTCATCAAGGATTTCAGCAAGGTAGCAACACCATTGTTCACTCTTCTCACTAAAGATGCTGAATTTCAATGGACTGAAGCCTATGACAAGGCATTTTCTGACTTGAAGGCAACCTTGACTCATGGTCATGTACTCAAAGGGCCTAATTGAGAGCTTCCTTTCCACATCCATATTGATGCATCAAATTATGCCATAGGAGCAGTCTTAGGACAAAAAGAGGGAGCTATTGAAAATGCCATTTACTTTGTCAACAAAAAATTACAAGGAGCTGAATTCAACTATACAGTGACAGAGAAAGAAAAGTTAGCAATAATCTATGCACTGAATAAATTTAGACATTACATAACAAGCTACCAAATCTTTGTGCACATTGATCATGCAACCATTAGATATCTCATGAATAAACCTTTGATCATAGGTAGATTGGTAAGATGGTTATTGTTGATGCAAGAGTTTGATATAAGCATTGTGGATAAGCCAGGGAAGGCCAATGTTGTTGTAGATTTTCTTTCAAGGCTAACTACATCAAAAAATAATCAACCCATAGATGACTTTTTCTGTGATGAGCATCTATTTTCCCTCAGTGTACAAACACCCTAGTATGTTGACATAGCCAATTATTTGGTCACAGGTAGAGTTCCTTCTCACTTCTCTCCAAAAGAGAAAAGGGCACTCATGCAAAAATATTTTCCTTTCTCTTGGATTGTTGGATGTTTGTTTTATATTGGACCTGACCATGTCATGAGGAGATGTGTGAGAAGATGAGACATATGACATTTTGCATGCATGTCACAATGAACCATGTGGAGGACACTTTGCAGCCAAGAGGACAACAATGAAGGTTTTGAACACAAGATATTACTGGCCAACACTCCACAAGGATGTAGGAAGGTATACCAGAAAATGTGATAGATGCCAAAGAATGGGTAGACCAACTAGATCTATTGAGATGCCATTGTGCCCTCAGGTAGTAATCACTCCTTTTGAAAGGTGGAGATTGGAATTTGTGGGACCCATTGACCCTCCATCAAATGGTAAGTCTTATATATTTGTAAGCACTGATTATGTGACAAAGTGGGTAGAAGTTAAGCCCATGAAGCATTCAAGAGATAATAAGGTTGCAAAGTTTCTTTATGAGGATATTTTCACAAAATATTGAGTCTGAGGAGAAATAGTGATTGATCAAGGGGCACAATTCACATCAACCCTTGTTGCAGCACTAGTTAATGAGTACAATATAAGGCACAAAATGTCTACTCCTTATCATCCATAGGCTAATGGCCAAGTTGAGGCGACCGACAAAGAAATTGAAGCCATTTTGACTAAAACAATAGCTATTCATAGAAAGGATTGGCCAAACAAATTACCAGAAGTTGTTTGGGCCTATAGGACAACCTAGAAAATAACTACAAGCTTCAACCCATTTGAGTTGTATGGAAAGACAACTTTTATGCCAATTGAATTTGAATATAAGACTCTGTAGACTGCAGTAGATTTGGGGATGGATATTTTTGAGGCACAAAGAGAAAGAATTATGTAGCTAAACACTTTGGATGAGATAAGAAGAGAAACCCTGCAACATATATAAGTAGTGCAGAATCAGAGAATCAAGCAACATGAAAAATTTATCAAGGACAAGAAATTTCAACCCGGAGATTGGGCCTTGCTCTATGACTCAAGATACCGGGACAATGCAAGAAAATTGTAGACAAGGTGGCTAGGACCATATGAAGTTGCTGAGGTCTTTCCTAATGGAGTTGTTTAGCTTACTACCATTGACCCTGTCAGGTTCAAATTACTTGTCAATAGTCATTTCCTTAGATTATATCACAAGCCATCTTCCAAAGAAGAGTTCCTGCAACAATTCACCTAGCATTCAACACCCAAGCTTCCTGCAGCCGAAGGAAATGGACCTAGTGAGAGGATGACTTGCATGTGTGAAGTGACATTAACTGCAACTACCATTTATTCCCATCATAATTCCCCTTTATCACTTCTTTTCTTTCCATTATTGACCCTGTCATAATCTTGAGTTGTGAGCAAAAAGGTGAAACAAAGAAAAGAAAATTCAGTCGATATTGGCACTAGAAATTTAGTAGGTATTGCAAGAAAGTGAGCTTGATTTTTAGATAAGAATTGTAGGAAAGAAGTTGTTTGATTGCAAACAATGGGAGGTGGGTTAATTCAAAATTTACCCATGGTGCATGATGTTTTATTGTAGGATGCACAATGCCTAGCCGAATTTAGAAACTATGGATGGTCAGATTACTTCCTGAAGCTAGATGGCTTTGATGAAAGCATTGCCCTTGAATTTTCCCACACATTTTCTGAAGGGAAAGCCATAGTAAAAGGGTTGGAAGTTGTGGTAACTGAGGAAAGAATTGCAAAGGTCGTAGGGTTATCGGTTGATGGCAAAAATTACCCTACCTCCAGAGACGCCAGATCAGCTAGGGCCGAATTTATAGAGTTGAACGACTGCCCATTGAGCATTGATAAACAAGGTGTAAAGAGAATGTCTCTACCCAATCCATGGAAGAAGATAGCCATTTATGTTATCAAATACATCACCTGTGAGGGTTGCCAGTCAAATTTGCATTCTGTGCACTTCAAACTTTTGAATCACATGAGACACATAAGGAGGATGAATGTGCCTAGCGTGCTATACAATCTTCTCTCAATCATGGTGTCCAAGACCCAAAAAGGTAGGGATAATTATATTTCCCACCATTGTTTGATTAAATTGCTAGTTGAAAAGTCTCTGCATGATGTATCTGCAATAACCTAGGAAGAATTTATAAATGTTGATCAAATTAGATCTGAGCACTTGCAACCTAGGGCTTTACCTCAACCCCATAGGTCTAGTAGGAGATTGAGCATGGATGAATCCCCTCTTGGTGCTTCAACCTCTGGTGTTGGCTCTAGTGTGAGTCCTCCTATAGTAGAAGAAACCATAGAAATTAGTTCTTCTGGAACAAAGCACTTAGAAAAAAGAAAGTTCTTCCTCCGATTCTGATGATGACATTCCACTTGAAACCCTGATGAAAACTAGGTCATAGAAGAGAGAAGTAGAAATGAGAAAAGGAAAAGCCAAAACACATCTCATAGAGAGAAAGGTGTCAAGTTCTAAAAAGAGGAAGGTTGAAACTATTCATCTTGTAGCCAAAGGAAAGAGTGAGAGACCTCCCAGGAAATCAAGACCAATGAAGCCTGTGACCGGTATGCATCCACAGGAAATCCCTAAGCTTGGTGAGATATCACATGAGGACTCTAAAGCTCCAATGGGCTAGGAGACTGTTGAAGAAGAAGACATATTTAGGAGAGCAACAAATATAACACTGGTTGATCTTGCTAACATTGTAAAAGAGTTTGAGGAAAATTAGGATTTCCTACAGCATGAGCAAGAAGTCCTACAACAATAGTGAGAACTAGAGCAGGAGTTCCTGCAGTCACATCAAGAACAAGAATGAGGGCCCCTACAACAAGAAGCATAAGAAGAAGTAGTGCCCGTACAACTAGAGATAACTGGACAACCTGAGTGCATGCAAATAGTGCCATATGAGGAGCCACCATTGATAAAAAGATTGGTAGGAATTCATAATCCTCCTAATTTTACAGTACATGCAACAATTTTGAATTTATGGAAAGAAATACAAAGAAGGGAGGAAGAATGGAAAAAGGAAAAATAGAAATTGAAGAAGGAAATTCAAAAGAAGGATGAGGAGATTGAAGATAAAGATGCAGAAATTGCCACCCTGAAGCATAGGGTGGATGATATGGCAACTTTGGCACCGTGAATTTTGGAATGTAGGACCCCTCCAAGGGTCTATGCTCTATTCCTAAAAGAGAAGTATCTCTCTTTTAAGTTGTGAAGGATTGCCTCAGGTTTGAATCCTTCTATTGACAACCCTATTGAATTTTTCAAAGCTTATAAGATTGCCTCCCTTGAAATGAAGAATTTGTTGTGTGAGTTTTATTTGCATAATTTTGTTGTAACTCAAGACCATGATTGGAACTCACTATTGTATGTTGGGGATGTGCAATTGAGGGAATTTATGTCTTGGGTACAAAATGAGATTAGTTGGGGACAACAACATGGAGCTTATAAGCAATTGGAGTCTGATATCCCTCTACTTGTTAGAGCTGAATCAAGCAACCCAAGAGATATTTATAGAGAATAGCACAAAATGCTTCTCAGAACTAGTTATGGCAACATGGTTATTACTTAGATTGAGGTAGTTTATAGTGAGTATGAGGTAAAGACAACAAAAAGGAGAAAACTATGAGAATATGTCTATCACAAAGATGGAATAGCCTAACTAATGAGTTGAAGCAAGCTGAGCCTCATTCCATCCACAATTATGTTGCAACACTAAAAATGATTGATAGGTATATTTAGATTGGGAGAACATAGGGGCAATCTTGGCTTCCCCTAACTTTCCAGCCACCCATGCTCATGAGGCCCATGCCAAACTTCAAATTCTACTAGTATGACATTGTTGTAGAAAAGTAGAGATAGAATAGATTTGACAGATTGGGAGGATTCTGTTGGGATCCTAATTCACACACTGTAGCCATTGATGTTGGACAACAATCAGTTGCAAATTTCAAATCTTTGACCAAGCAGAAGAACAATCCTTCCCCTACTAGAGGACCAACAAAACGTTAGGTTGGGGGGAGTGATGAGCCTAGTTTTTGGTCCAACTCTAGGTAGAATCTATAGTTTATTTGCTAGTAGATGTCATCGAATTTAAAGATAAATGTTGGTATTTTCATAATGTTTCCCTCAAACTATTGACATTGGACTTAATCCTATCTTTGCAAGCTTTAATGACATTTGGCATATTATGTGGATTATCTATATTGATTTTGCATATGATTAATGAATGTTCCTTAAGGTGGTTATAGATGTGCAGTTATTATGTGTACTGACTTTACCATGCAGATTTAATATGCCAACTTGAGAAAGACACAACCAACTAGGCATGCACCATAACGTCCAACAAAGGAATGGCTCCAAGTCAAAGGAGGCCGATGGCAGAAGATTCTTCATGCAATTGAATGTAACCTCCTCGTAGTGGACTTTAATGATTGAGCATGCACAAGTGTTACTGCTGAGCTGAATCTATGTTTGGACCTGCATGTCTGACCAAATTCCATGAACGCATAACTACCATCGCTTCATTTTCTCTATTTTCCCTAAATGGCATCCTCCCAATTGTGGAGTTGACTGCCTTGTTTAGCTGTTAGTATAAATAATGATCTGATGCTCCTTCTTTAGAAGGTTGCATGATTTGATATTGTACTTTCACTCTCTAGTTTTCAGTAATACCGATACATTACCCTTTTGTACTCATGATTCACAGTGAATAAAATAAAGTTCTAAGTTCAAGCATTTGAGTTTTCATTAGTTTTAGAGGATACTTATCTAAGGGGTCCCACTTGGTGAGTAATTCATCTTCTTAGTTTAACATTAGTTTAGTATTACTTGTTGTTTAGTACTTAGTTAGAACTCTGGCATTGAATGTTCTTGCAGCCACTAGAATTCCATTATGTGACTATTCCTGCAGCCAAAGCAGAAAGAGTAGTGTTTTGTTTGGTTCTCAGATTTTTATTCCTGTTATGCATTTTAGCTTAGCATAGTCGTTGATTGATGTTCAAAATTTGTCTCATTCCTTTTCAAGTAATTTACTTTCAGTATTGTGTGTTCCTTAGCTGTAGAATGAAATGGCTACTTTGAGTTCCTAGTGCACATACTGTGCTGAACCATTTGAAGTTCACATCCCTGGGTTGACAAGTTAAATACACCTTCATGATGATTGAAATAGCTATTCAAGTTAGATGTCCAATCTCTGAATCATGGCTATAAAGGCTTAGTTATTAAGATCATTGTAGGAGGCCAACAATGTATACAATATGTTGTTTGTAAACATGAAACATATACTTGCTAACAAGTTCTCCCAAAAAAACAAAAGCTTCACCTTGTAAAAAACATTTTAAACAATATATATTGAATCAACATGTAACTATATAACAAGCGAATTCAAAAATTGCATAGCGACTTGTTGCAATTGTATTCATTGTACAAAGTGACTTGAGTGTCAGTCATAGTCCTTGTACCTGTACTCTTGTTCTTTTGTAACCATGGGCCTTTTTTGCTGCTATTAAGCCTAATTGTACACATGGATACAATGAATGGCATATGGGATAGAGCAGTACAAACCAAGCAACAATTTACTATTGCAATGGTTTCATTTGCAACTAGGATATAATAAACAATCTATGTCCTTTCCCTATTTGTTAGACTAGGCCTATAATTGATTTTTGTGAAAGTTAATCTAGGTATTAGGAGGGCATCATATTTTTGATAAATTTTCAACGACTGTGTACAAATTGTGCACCGGTCAATGCATGTTTAATGTGCTAAATGATATCGTTATTGGATCAATAGTCATCAAGACCTTGATCAAATTTTTCAATTTCCTGTGTCTTGGTCGGCATTTGTTACAATTATCCTCTTGGTCCGAGTAGCCCTATTATTCATTTTTGTTAAACTAAATTACTAAACTAAAGGGAAACTATATATTTTGCAAATATGTGATTGCTAAATGCAAATCATGCAGTATTTGACATGATGATATATACTGGAGCAGTCGATACATGTTAAATGCATTCAATGGTATGATAGAAAAATCAGAAACAATACTCTCTTAAATTGAAATGACATAGGAAGTGCATTAAACTTTTTAAGCATACAAACAATGTCAACAAACTTGTTAAGAAACCTGACATGCTAGTATTAGTAATAGACACAAATCCCAATTTCTTGTAGCCTGTTGTTACTAGATAGAGCAACATTTTTTTAGATCTTTTAGAAAAGCCTCTTTTCTTGTACAAGCATACAATGCATTAACTCTGAATTCATTGCATGCATAGACGACATAACGTTGTCAAAGTATTTTAAACAATAAAATTTTGTTGAACAACTAATTATTTGAAAAGTCAATTAAACAATTACAATACTAGCTCGTTGCAACTATATTCATTGTAAAAATTTACTTAGTTGACTACACTTATCTTGATTCCAGTGCTTTTGTTTTGGTGTAACTAGAAATTTTATTTGTTGTTGTGAGGCCCGGTTGTACAAATAGGTACAATTTATAACAAATGACATCAATGGGTTGCTATATTGTGCATTGCTAGAGCCAACAAGCAAACTACAATTTCAATGGTCTCATTTGCAATCGAGCAACAATAGACAATTATTCTACTTCCCTATTGATCAAACTAGTGCTAATGTTCTTTTTTGTTAGAGAAATTTGAAAAAATAGAAGCAAATTGTATATTTTGCAAATAGTTGATCCGTAAATGAAATTTGTGCAATTTACAGGAACATGGTAGTAGATGCTGAAACAAATAATACATGTTTAATGCATTCGATAGTATAGCTCACACATCAAGAAAAATAGTCTCTCAAATTCAAATTGTACAAGATACTGCGTCGTTCATAAACATGAAATAGAGAAACAAATGTTAAAATATGGACAAACGAAAAAAAGAGAGGAATGCAATAAATTTTTGGGAAACATGTGGACATTAAATGCAAATTTCCCAAGTTTACCCACTAAGCTCATGGCTATTGAGGTGATGAGTACATGACAAATGCATTGAATTCCTCCACAGTAGACAGGAGTTTCCTTATAGCATCTACATCTTCCTTTGATAATTGTCATTTGTTACAATACTCACCTTCTACTTGGACTCAGTTGCTCCATGTTCATAGGTTCCATAGCATATGCCATATACTATAGCCATTTGTTTCCATCGCCTTTGTAACAACAACTAAAATAGATAAAATTTGTATAGCATGCTTGTGTGCTTATCACTTCTTAAACATTCTTCACATAAATTGCATTGAATGGATTAAACATGTATTCATTGGTTCATGGTTAAATATTTCCCAAAACATATAGTGTATGCTTAGTTTGCTAATTTATCTAAATGAAAATGAATAATAGACCTATTCCAACCAATATAATAAGAAACTATTTCAAAAGAAAATTGAACAAATGCAAATGTAAGCTTGCCTTTTGACAGAAACTAGCAATTTTACAAAGATTTAGGTATTAAATAAAAATTTTCCATGCTTTGCTTATAGGCTATTGAATATCCAGTAAGTAAACACATAATTGATGCATTCAACGTGTCCATAGTCAACAAGACTCTAGTCAAAGCATATGCCATATATTGTTCCCCCTTGCCTTGTTTCCTTTTGTAACAAGAAGCAATATTACTAGTTATCAAGTATCATGAACACAGACAAACCAGTCGCTAGGAAACCTTTTCTATTGCTTGGAGCATGCCCACTATTCAACTTTGTTAAAAAAATTTACAGAAATAGGAGAACATTATATATTTTTCAATTATTTTTCCATTGGCTGCAAACATGTTTAATGCATTAAACAGTATGACTAGTGATTCAAAAACAATAGTCTATTAAACACACATGAATTAGTTTTATTTATGCTAATTTTCATGTGTTTATTATCTGTGCAAAAACTTGTGTGTTTTTTGGCCTGCATTCCCTTGTTACATGTTTCATAAGTCTATCAGGCTCTACAATTGTGCAAAGGCTTTACAGTTTTCTTTGAACAACTTTGACAAACAACATAGTTTTTTGTCACTAAATTGATAAGCATTAAAACTAAGTGCATTGGATAGAATGATTTAAACTGTATAAGCATTTGATGCATTGAGTATGTATTTAGTGTTTGAATGAACCTTGGCCTATCAACAAAGTTTGCAATAACTATATTTAATGCCTTAATGTTTACAAAATAGTGTTATGCTAGTCTTTTTTTTTTTTGCAAATTTTATCATTTGCTTCTATGTTTAATGCTTAATGCATTTAACATGTATTGGCTGCATCAATAATACTATTTTCCTATTCTATCAATTTACTTTAATAAAAAGTGTACAAAAGACGTACCCCAAGCAATAGAAAAAGAGATGAATTCCTTATCGTCTTCTAGTTACAAATGAAACCATTGCAATATAGCATTCAATTTCTCCATTTTCTGGTTAGTTGTTGGATTAATAAACTGTTCATGTTTTCCCTAAAGAAAATTTTCTTTTGCACATGTTCTTTGTCTTCTAAACAATAGAACATTTCTATTGCCTCTTACAATACAGTTCTTATTAATCACAGAATTCATCGAGCATTAATTGCTTTATGTTTATGGGTTGCATATAACATGTGATCGAGTATGCTCATTTGTCTCATTTTCCCTTCTAACAAGACCCATTGGTGATAGTTTGAGGGTGCTGTCATAATAGTGGTTTACAATTCCTAAGAGGAACTGATTTTAGCTGAAATCACATATTTTTAGAAAATATATTGATTTAAACCTTAAAAAGTTCCATTTTAAGGATTCCAATTGAAAAGGGTTTGATCAAATCACCTTGGATCAAACCCCCTTGGATAGAACCTCGCTATTTTTAAACCATACCTATAAATGTGTCTCCTTTACACCTATCAAAATGCTGATAAAAAATCACTTTTGATTTAGCTTTTGGGGGATCAAATGAATTCATTTAAAATTTATTTCAAATGATTATGGTATTCCTCAGAACAAGCTATCCAATGAATATAATTTTAATATGTTTTGGTTTTGTTATGTATTTGTTTTTTAAGTTTTATTAAACATAGGTTTTTCATCGAAAATGAATTTCTTTGTTCTTCACATGTGAAAAAAGAAGATTATCAAAAGAAGTGCACCAAATGAAGTCCTTGATCCAACAAAAGAAATAAAATAAAATTTGACATATACAAAAAGTTACGCATTATATAGTCGTGTTTGAATTGTAATTAGTTTTACTTTGAAACTTGATTAAGGAAAAATATTCAATAAAAACTATCTAACCAAGTGGAAGCACTAGATATCGAGTTACAAATCTAAATTTGAAAGAATTAAAATTTTATCCTTCATGGAAAAAAAGTTATGCGTTATACGGTGTGCGTCACTTTTTTAAAATGTTATTTTCTGAAAAAGATTAATTTTCGTGGGAGATGGAAAAAGAAGTGTGATTTGATTCCAAAAGTTTTGAAAAAAATATTTTTAGAATCTACAGACAAAATTTGATGAGACTCCAGTTTGCACCATCTTCAAATTCCTCATAGTTTAGCCGCTATAGGTGCCCGAATGTGAAGATTTAGTTAAAAATAATAATTTTAGTGTCCAGTTTGGCCAAAAATTGTAAACCACTATTATGGGATCACCCTTGAGTGTGAGACAAAAATTTACATTGTTGCAAATACAGTCAACTGTTAAACAAGAAACTATAAGGTCGGTGCTTTAGAACACTATTTCTTCTTTGTTTGTAGTGC
The DNA here is from genome assembly GCA_007258455.2 of Sequoia sempervirens. NCBI lineage: Eukaryota > Viridiplantae > Streptophyta > Pinopsida > Cupressales > Cupressaceae > Sequoia > Sequoia sempervirens. Next base: position 207,474 of record VDFB02387052.1, read on the forward strand.
AAAAATTAACGCTTATACAAAAGAACAATTCTCTTTTCCTCCATTTACATGCATATTACATAAGGTTCAACATATACTCATATTAAAGCTTATTAGTATTTCCAATGATCTAGTACTATATGCATTTTGAATAGAAACAAGATATCAAAGTATGGAAACAATAGACATTGATAGGTATGAATATGCAAATAGCTCACAAGTATGTAATATAGACAATGTGCTAAAAGAAAACAAATTATGTAGAGTAGGAACATTTAAGTACAATGTCAAAGACTGCCTGTTTGATTCGTTACAAACACTATTAAACAATCACTACACATATATTGAGCTACGGAGAAGAGCAGTAGATTAGTTTTTGACTTCTTTAGCAACAAAAGATAAAGATGCAATTAGATCACATGACCTTGATCTAGATCTTGAAAGTCTCTATAGATTGCACAAAGTACATGACTGCAACACATACCTATGCATGATGCACCTCCCCACAAGGCCACTAGCCACGAATGATGAAAGCGGCTTGTGGGGAGACGTATTTTGTATTCAGTGGCTATCCAAGTGGCTGAATATACAACTATTTGTTTGGTCAACAACATCAGGGAAAAAGTACTTGCACTTTAACAATGTGCCAAGTTTACCAGAATATTCCATTTTGTTCCATGACACAACCCCCCGAAGAGGGAATTTTGAACCGCTCCTAAGAATTCAGTCACAAAATCCAAATGTGCAACAACCAATTAGGTTAAATCAACTTAAACAACTAATTAGAAACAATGTACAATATGAAACTACAAATGCCAATAAAAATAAAAAGTTAGAGAGTGGCAAGAGCAATTCTATTTATACACTCAAACATGAGTACCTCAATCGAAACTCTATTGTAAGATGCAACACCTTAAACGCTTTATTAGAAAAAAATATAAAGAAAACTAACCAATGCTTGTTAGATCAAACAAGGGTAAAAAAATTTCAGCGGTAGAGCTTTATGAAAAAACAATTCAAGATACACCAAAATACAAATACACAATTTGCCAGATGCTATGCTCTAGCAAGGATACTATAAAACTCAAAGAGAAGCAAAAGGAAATATATTATGAACTAGTACAATCAAGATCCATGGCATTGAAAAATTGCATTTTCCATATATGCTACTCCATACTAAAACAACTCATTATACTCCATGCCAAAACAACTGATTATACCAAGCTATCATGTACCATAGAAGATCCAAACTAATGAACCAATGCCATATGCACATCTTCTGTCACATCTAGAGGAATGACTTGTATCACTTAGAATTGCATTTGCACAAATCTGGGAACTAGGGTACAAAAGATCTCAAATAGGTCTAACAAGATCTATCAGTAATGTCCTTGTTCACTTTAACATTATACAAAGGGCATTACCACAATCAACCAATAACACACAAACAATTGTTGTGTCACTGAAAAATACGATTGGAATACAAAAATGCATTTCAAAAGTGCATTGTACAACCCAACCTTGTAGTGGAACCTTTGGCTCAATTGTAAAAAAAAACACTATACAAAATGCAAAGCATTTTAATATCTTTGGTATGAGCATAATACATGGCGTAACAATATTTACCAAAAAAAAATTGTTTGACATCGAGATTGCTTGGATAAAATTTCCTGGTGCAATGGTTGGGCAGTAGCAACATGCAAAACTAGCACAACATTACACTAATCTCATTAACAAATAATGGGTTTCTATATTGTGTGTTACTAGAGCTAGGGCAATTCAAAATATTTCAACGAACAAGAAAATTACAATTAGAAAACAATTCCCAATAGAACTAGCATGTGTAAGAACCATTCACCAATCACAAGGACTAACAATGGAAGCTTTGGATTTTGATTCAACAAGCATAAGACAACATGGCATAGCTTACACAACACTATCATGGACAAAGGAAATACACCCATTGTTTTTGCTAAAGCCTTTAACCATGAAAACATTTCAAGTTAAGCACAAGGTACATGGAGAAACACATTACTTGCACTGAAATACAAAGTGACAACTTGAAATACAAGCTACATGTACACACAGTGAACTGCAATTGCTTCTATGCACAATAGACACTTGTTCATTAAATCCACATGCACATGGTATTCTCAATGACTATGACACAATGCAGTCAAACATTTTATGTTTACAGGAAGTGCATGTGCAATTTTTCCAACATAGTATATATTATCACAATATTATAATATCTTTGGTATGAGCATAATACATGGCATAACAACATTTACCAAAAAATATTTGTTTCTAGCAAAAACAAAATAACACAACTCTATGAATATTCAAGCTATCACAGTCACAATACTACAAAGCATTAATGAACTTAATACCTCTAATATTTATGCAAGGCCTATTACTTCTATTCAAGGAATAATCACAATTCTACAATATATAATTGCATACACAAGCACAAAAAACATACTGTACATTGTGGGAAACTTTAGTGTCGACATGTGTTCACAAAACATAAGCAAAACAACACTTGAAAATTTCATGCAAATTAACACAATTCATTTTTTGTTAAACAAATCACATAGTCTACACAAGCTGCTAATTGACCACATGTGGTCAAATTCAATCACAACTGTATGCAATATTTATAGATCAGAGGCATATTGGACTAATCACTCTCCTATTTTCCTAAAATTCCAGTAGGCTGGTTAAATCAGTTCAACATGATAGCATACATAAGCATTTATCACTAACTTTTTTTTCAATAAATTCTGCAATACTAAATTACCAACTTGTAGGAAAATCATGGACCAAACAAAAGAACACAACAACAAGAACAAGAAATGGAGGAAGACACAAGAAAATGGTAAACAACATCTGCTATTTACCTATCATATGCATTTTTGCATTTCCCAAGTATAACTTTTACATTTCCATTGTTGTTTGTAGAACAAAAATCAAGAAGACTATATCAATTGAAGAGTTGAATGCAAAAAAAGTTGGTGACACATTCCAAGGTGACGTCCTTGTTGTCTATAAAGCACCATTGGACAAGGTCAATAGAACATGCAGAGTTTTGCGTGCAGATCTCACAGACCTTAAAGCAGAGATGACAATCACACTAAATATTAGTGGATACCTTGTACAAGAACATGAGCAAAAAATAATTCTAGGAATGGGAGTTTCAATATCAAGCTTTCAAATTGCTCCTAGGATGGATTATGATAGAGGGGACTGTGATTGTATGCTAATATTAACAAATACAATCATAGTTGAAATCCTCCCTCACTTTTTAATAGACTACCACTTCATTCCAGATACTACTATTAGCCAGCTAGTAGCAACAAAAAATCAGTATCCAATTGGAACAATAGGCGCACTAGTTGTCAGTGCTAAAAAATTTGGAAGCCAATATGCAATAGATATAAAAGATGGCATAACAGAATCAGACAGAGCATAGGTAAAAAAGTCCAACCAGCATATGCCACTAATCCATTCTAGCATTTTTTTAGCATTTTCTGCTTTAATAAAATCTCTTTCTGACAAACACTAACTTTGTCATTCCCATGCAGCTGTAGCTACGTTCAATTCATGAAAAGGAATATTTGCAAATAGAGGAACTGTTACATAAGAAAAAAATCCTGACCTTTCTTTTCAAAAATATCTTAAAAATCATTGATAAAAAAAACATGTTTCACATGGGTCGATCAACATTTATTTGCAAATTGAATAAAAAAAGAACATTGGACAAGTTAGTTGCTTTGTTGCAATCAAAATTTAAGGTGAGTCTTTAAAAAAATTTATGCAACTTCATTTAAAACTTATGGAACTGCTGCTCCTAACTATCTATGTTCGAATGTTTCAGGTTTCAGGGACATTGAAAGCAACAAATGCACTGTCCAATCTATTTGAAGCTTTCTGGCTAGGTTGTAAATATAAATTCAATACTTATGGTGCACTGCAATAGGAAACTGCTCATTGCAGCCATTGTGAAAAGGATGTGAGCTATGTATTTGTACTTCATCCTAAGGTAGTTATCACAACAAATGATGAGGAAATAGTCCACTGCTCAATCCGAAGCAATGTGCTACAACAACTCTTGCTTGTACTCTAGGACATTAAATATGAGAACTACATCAAGGAAAAGTAAGCTGTCATATTTGCACTATGAGATTTTGTCGCTAAAGGGCATTTCACCCTCAATCAAAAAAATGTTATCACAGAGGCCATATGCCTAACTGAGTAAAGAGTATATGCCACAACAAGGTATTAACTCATACTGATTCAAATAGTCTTGTTTCTTTTCAAACTCCTTATATTGTTTACAATTGTATAAAGAAACCACTTTTTAGACTAACTATAACAATAATATTGCAGGAGACAGAGAAGTAGAAGCAAGTGAAATACTACTTGCAATTGGACAAACATGCATTCCAAATTTTTGTTATGCTTTTCTTGTTGGTTGTTCTACCTACATTACTATATTTCATGTTCTATGACTAAAAGATTCTTTCTAATTTTATTTTACATTTCACATGTCTCTCGATTATATCGTAGACAATACTCTACTTTCTTAACTTGTCGTTTAAGTGGATTAAACTCTACCGTTACACGTTTACACTATGCAATAGATTGTATGCTACACAATACTTTACCTTCTTATGTTACTATTTAAATAAATTAAACTGCACTATTACACGTTTTTACTATGCACTATGTTCACAAGTGCATTTGCCACATTTTCCTTTCAACAATTTACCCAACCTTTGTTACCTATTATTAAGTATGCTATTAGCTTTCTCAACTATTATCTATTAAATATTTTCCAAAGTACATAGAGCTCTATCTTGCTTATTTACTTAAACAAAAATTAGTAGTACACTCGATGGAATTTAATGCATTTCCTGTAGACTGATTAGCAAGCATACCATCTCCAATTTAAAAACACAACAAAGCCATTCATTTGTAGTTGACTTTTTTAGAATAACAAACATGAAAAATGCTAAACTACCAACAAGCTTTCCAAAAAATGATAAATAGACAAGAATAGGCCAAAACGAAAGCCATCATGCACCTAATACTTCATGGGTTAACCTAAGATTTCATGAATTGACTAATACCTTGTACTATGTAAATTGTGAACAACTACAAATGGCAATACTTGTGCATGTTTTGATCTACTGCACACATTGTAAATGTCAAATGAGTGCATGTATGATAAAAATGTGCAAAGACTATTAAGTGTCAACATGTCAAAATATAGACTTGGAACAAATTTTTCTGTTGCTTGATGCATTAGAATACTAGTTTGTTGTTGCTATATAGAGTAACATTGTTTTGGATCCAATCCACTATAGAGACTTACAATGCATTAGCAGTGGCTTAATAGGCACTAGCATAATAGCAAAACCTAGAAACTTTGGATTTAACGATTGATTGTTTCCAAAAATCCATCGCGTAGTTCTTTTTCCCTTCACAATGTCTTATTTTGTTGGCATAATTGCTACAATTTCGCACAATTATTTTTTCTCAGGCTTTCCTCACTAGCTTTTTCCTCTACATAAATATATCTCATGTTCTCTGACTTTAAACTTTGTCGTGTTTTTGTTTTGCACTTGAAATCTTTTCCCTATATGTGCTACACAATAGTTTACTTTCTTATGTGCAAGTTGCCAATGAAATTTATTTCATAGATCTCACAATGTGTTTCTAATTTGCTTATTTGCTTGTACACAAAGGAATGGCAAAACTGCTCTATGCAATACACAAAGAGATAAACCATATATTTGACACATGAAACATTAAGTTCATACTTGATTCACTTCTGCTTGAGTTGCTTTATCACATATTACTAAAGGCATGCTTAATTCATTAAATCTTAGACAACCCCTGCTTTTGTTTGTGCTTAGTCTCCTCTAGTAAAAACACTATGGATTTTTTAGCTCTTGGTTGCACTTTTGCATATTCATTATTTTGAAAAATTGCACTATTGTTGAATTGCTTAGATGTCTATCTTTATAACTTCAAATGTCTCTCACTACACATTCAATGAACGCATAGCTAATTCATGAAATCTTAGGAAATTACTAGGTTTTGTTTGTACTTGTTCTCATTTCATTATAGTTTGTTGAAAAGCTTCTGGGTTTTTTTACCTCTTTCTGGCATTTTTGCATATGGGTACACGTAGATTTTGACCGCCACAACTTTACCATGGGCAAAAATTACACAAAATCAAATAATTTACATAGTTTTAAAACACATTTCAACAATCAGATTACCTTGCAAATGAATATACAAAAAGATCACGTACTATGACCTTCCACTCTTTGCTTCAACAACCAGATGTCTTTGCAGCTCTATAGATCTTTGTCTCCACCCCAATCCCAAAAAATGGTTCCTGTTGCAAGAACAATGTTAACAAAATGCAGTTAATGCATTCACACTTACAAGGATCTTCCCCATGACAATTAATTTTTCACATCTTCTCTCCCTCTATAAACTTCTAAATTAGGTTTTACCAAATATTGCAAGTTCTTTAGGATTCAATTTCTAACATTTCATAGTCCAATAACAACTCACCTATATCGCATCCTCCAAAACTAGAATCTTCTTAAGCAAATGTTCTCTACCTTTTGAATAGTAAGAAATTTATTTTTTCCTCAACATTTGTTTATACAAATAACACACTTCCCATTTTTAGTATCTATGCATACATTAGATGCCTGGAACCTATGCATTACACTGACACAGAGAAAACTATTCCCATTTAGAACTGTTTATCATTTACACATCATGAGGTATTGGAAATGCTCCAAATGACTACCCTTAGCGTCCTATTTTTTCCACGAATGCTGCAGTCAAATATTTGCTTCCCATACTTCATAAGTACAAGCGTTACATGGAAAACACAACGGTTTGACCAACGTCTTTTGCACCATGCGTACCAGATGCATTGAATTTGATTAATATTAATATTTGCATGAAGTTAATTCAACAAATCATAGCCCACTATTGGCCTTTGTTTGTCCTCAAAGTCAATTAATATTTGCATGAAGTTGATTTTTTATGGCCTTTTTTTCATTGATTAATATATAGCAAATTTTAAGTTACAAAAAATATACTATTTCTATAGGAAATTTAGTTTTCAGCATTTTCAATTAATTTACGTCATTAATCTCACTCAAATCATAACATACTTTTTGATTACTACAAATTAATTTATCTGTGGAAAATTCTTTTTCAACACTATTTCAATTTGTCATTATAAAAAAACTAATTGAAATCATTTATTCATGTAAAATACAATTTGTACATATTTACATAAATTGTCAACTTGTAACATTTCTTCCTAAATAATTAGTAATAATTTAATCTATATTCAAAAGAAAATTTGTATTATTATTTAAAAGATCTTTGCAAACTAACAAGCACATATTTACATGTACTTAAGCTATTAAATACTTGCAAAAATACATAAAGCACACCTAGTCGCTATACAAAGGCAATAGTAGACTACTTTCATCATATTAGTCACTTGCCTTATACAAAATACCATGCACATCAAGTGCATGATGACAAGCTCATACAATTTAAAGCATTATCATTTCTAATACTTGCTTGGCCAATGAAATTGGATGATCTTGTAACAAGTCTACTATTGATTTTACTTTCAATAAGTTACAAAAACGTCAAAGCATTATATACTTGGAATTTATGAAAATATTTTCATATTTGAAAAGCATTATTTATTTATTTTTGCTAGTGGTATAAAGCAATCCCAATACCTTGTAGAGTGTGAATACTGAACAACTGCTATTGTATGCTTTGTTCTGCTCCGCACATTCTCAATGTGAACTAAGTCCACTAATAATGAGGATCACAAATGTGTTACATGTGTCCCTTGATTGATGGATTACAATACTAGTATATTGTTGCCATATAATCCAATATTGTTTTAAATCTTGTTTTCTCTAAAAGCTTACAATGTATCAGTTGTAGCTTGATTGCTTTCATAAGCATTAGGCTACTATCAAAGCCTCTAATATTTGGATTCGATGACTAGATACTTGCAAGAATTCATTGCATTATTTTGTTTCACTTGTATATCAATCACTTTGCTAACAAAGCTAGCACAATTTTCATCTACACACTAGATATTTGTATCCTTGGAGTTACACATTGAGGAATTAAAACAACATCCATAGGTTCCTTCACCAACTTGATATGTTGAAGCTAGTGGTATGTTGCGATTATAGCTACTCTAGAGAATAACTATTTTGCAATACATCAAAAATTCAAAAAAATTACAATCAATTGAACATAATAAATATACTAGTTAAAAAAACACTATACTACTCAAATAAAATAGTCTAAATGAATTTAGACTATAGCTACTCCATTCTAAACACTTACTATGTTGACAAATAAAATTGTCTAAATGAATTTAGTTTACAAATACAACAAAAAAACACATGCCTCAAAAATTCAAAAAAATTACAATCAATCCAACATAATAAATATACAAGTTAAAAATACACTATACTACTCAAATTATTTATTTCATTGCCAAATTAAACTTATTAATGTTAATCAAATGACAAAATAGTTTGTAATTACTACTAAATTATTCATTTCATTACCAAATTATTTTGCAAAACTAATTCAATGCGTAATCATAAAAAATAGTTAAGAACGTTCATTCATCCAAACTACATTTTGTACCTATTTAAAAAAATTATAAAGTTCTGACTTGTTTTCCTAAATAACTAGTAATAATTTAATTTTGATTCACAAGAAAATTGGTATTTTTTAAAACGTTTTTGCACATACCAACTATTTATTTACTAAAATATTTAGTACTAGTAAATAATTTTACCACACACAATGTTCATTTATTAATTGTACCAATTACTATTACATATTATTTAATTTATATTTTGCTAGTGGTATAAAGCAATCCCAATACCCTGTACAGTGTGAATACTGAACCACCGCTACTGTATGCTTTGTTCTACTCCACACATTCTCAATGTGAACTGAGTCCATCGATAATGAGAATCACAAATGTCTTACATGTGTCCCTTCATTGATGTATTAGAATACTAGTATATTGTTGCCATACAATCCAATATTGTTTTAAATCTCATTTACTATAAAATCTTACAATGCATTGACTATTGCTGATTGCTTTCATAAGCATTAGGCTACTGTCAGAGCCTCTAATATTTGGATTCAATGACTAGATACTTACATTCATTGATTTCTTCTATTCTGCTTATGTATCAATCACTTTGCTAAGAAAGCTAGCACAATTTGCATCTACACACTAAATATTTGTATCCTTGGAGTTACACATTGAGGAAGGAAAACAACATCCACAGGTTCCTTCACCAACTTGATATGCTGAAGCTAGCGGTATGTAGCAATTATAGCTACTCTAGAGAATAGCTATTTTGCAATGCCACAAAAATTCAAAAAAATTACAATCAATTGAACATAATAAATATACTAGTTAAAAAGACACTATACTAAAATAAAATAGTCTAAATGAATTTAGACTATAGCTACTGCATTCTAAACACTTACTATCTTGACAAATAAAATTGTCTAAATGAATTTAGTTTACAAATGCAACAAAAAAAACATGCCTCAAAAATTCAAAAAAAATACAATCAATTGAACATAATAAATATACAAGCTAAAAATACACTATACTACTCAAATTGTTCATTTCATTTCCAAATTAAACTTATTAATGTTGATCAAATCACAAAATAGTTTGTAATTACTACTAAATTATTCATTTCATTGTCAAATTATTTTGCAAAATTAATTCAACGTGTAATCATAAAAAATAGTTAATAACGTTCATTCCTCCAAACTACATTTTGTACCTATTTAAAAAATTTATCAAGTTCTTACTTGCTTTCCTAAATAACTAGTAATAATTTAATTTTGATTCACAAGAAAATTGATATTTTTTAAAACATTTTTGCACATACCAACTACTTGTTTACTAAAATATTTAGTACTAGTAAATAATTTTACCAAGCACAATGTTCATTTATTAATAACAAAATTGATATTAATATTTACCTATTCAATTTTATTTTATGTATTTAATACAAAACTCCAAAAAAACAATTCACTAGGAGGAGGAACACGATGCATTGCGTCACTTGTTATAAGTTGGTTTTGAACCAATTAAAAACTAAAATTTTATGCTCTTCAAATATAATTTAATTTTTTTAAGTAAATATAAAAATTATTGCTTTTGAATATAATTGGCTAAGAAGTTTGGGGTAGTGGTAAACTATTTTTTCAATATTTTTTTAAGAATGATTTTTTATTTTTTGCTTTATAAAATTTTTTCATAAAATCTTAATTATTTTTACATTTTATGTATGCAATTGTTATTTTTTATTAAAAAAATCTCACAAAAATTAATTAGCTATTTTATAGAGATTTGGATTCACATTATTAAAACCATAAATTTGCATATAAAGATAATCTTTGTAGATTTGATTTTACACAATTAAAATAAAAATTTAAATTAAATATTAAAATATTTGACATTGCCACTTTTTTAATTTTTCAAATTTTATTAACTTCAAAACATAAACAAGTGCCACGTAGTGACCAATACTTGCCTTTGTAGTATTCTAATTAGAGATTTGTAGAGTTGGAATAAAAATAAATGTAAGTTTAATTAATGTGAATAAAATTCAATATAATTTTTTTTTAATTGTTGTATTTTAGTTTTGTTTGATTAATAGCGTTGGTTTTTTTACATGTTTTGGTTATGTAATGTAAATATCTTGTTTGATTTGTTTGATGTTAAATATTTGAAAATAAAATAAATTGGAATAAATGTTTGTTGTTTGGTGTTATTTTTTTCAAAAAAATTAAAGTTGAATTATGTAATGTAAATATCTTGTTTGATTTGTTTGATGTTAAATATTTGAAAATAAAATAAATTGGAATAAATGTTTGTTGTTTGGTGTTATTTTTTTCAAAAAAATTAAAGTTGAATACATTTGAATATTTATATAACGAACCCATTCATTGAGAAAAGGAAGTAGTTTATGAATTATTTGTACTAGACATAACTATGACTAATAAAGTTGAAGTTGAGTTTGTTCTTTAGAATACATATTTGCTAAACATTAAATAATCAAATGATTTATTATTAAAAATAATTTTTTAGATTGATTCTAGTTGATTTTGAATTTGATAATGAAATCTTCATATTACAGTTGAAGTTAAATATATTACCAATATAATAAATATATTATATTCTAATTTAATATTAATTATTTATAAATTATATTATATAAACTAAGTAAATAGATAATATTGTAATATTAATATATTTTAAAATATTGATATAATTATTAATATAGTGATTTACTATTATATTAATAGTAATAATATAATAATAATAATATTATAATTAAGATAGTTTATTAATGTATATAAATATATATGAAAGGAGAACCTACAAAATAAAATATCCTGTATTATATTGTATATAAATATATAATATAAATTAATATTACATATAATATAATTAATAATATAAACTATTATATAATATAAATTAATATATTACCTACATAATATAAGTTAACTTATTTACCTACAAATTATTACTTGTAATATAAGATATATATATATATTACATTAGGTTATATATTATCTTATATACCTATATATTATAGGAGGAACACATATATAATCAAATTATACCATAAATATTAAAAATATAGATAAAGATATTAGTTTAATGGAAATAATAATACAATTTTTTTTATTTTTTTATTTTAATAGTGTGAATCCAAATTTCTATAAAATAGTTAAATGATTTTTGTAAGATTATTTTAATAAAAAAAAATAACAATTACATACATAAAAAAAACATTCTTAAAAAAAAGTCAAAATAAATCACATTTATTTATTTTAGAAAGATTTAATGAAATGATCTTTAAAGCAAAAAATGAAAAATCATTCCTTAAAAAAATGTTTACTTTGCTTTATCGGCCAATAACACAATTTTTTTTTAACCAATCATATGCACAAAAAATAATTTTTATAATTTAGAAAGTTAAATATCTTACAAATTGACTTTACAAAATTGAATTTTATTTTAATTTTTATTTAAATATTGTTTTTGATTGGTGGAAAACTAAATTATTAGTAACTAGTTAACTAAAAAAAGCCAAATGGCAAGTACTAATAAATACAAATAAGAATTAAATTAAAATAACTAAAATTATTATAATTATTAATTAAATTAGAATTCTAATCCTATTATTATTAATTATTATAATCCTAAAAGCATTATAATTAGGATTATGATTAAAATTAATAATAAGGTAAAAAATTATAGCTAGTGAAAATGAGCAAAAAAAGGCAGGTGACTTAAGAGGGCGCGACTGGGGTGAAATCAAGTTGAAAGCTCGACCGAATGGAGAGTCTATAGAAGAATGGCGGGCTAGAGGAAGAGAGCATGTACTGCAATGGGTTTTTGAAGGAGGAAGATGGGTGGATAAATGCCACTCGAGTTACAAAATAAAATAATATTGATCCAAGTGGAGTCGAGATCGAGGAGCGAGGTAGGGGCAGAGGGATTGGGTGAACAAACCAATGCTTCCATGGATGTGACCATGGGATTGGTATCGAAGAACCAAGGAAGTATTTGGGGATTGTAGGAAAGATTCCTGACATTCAAACATCAATATGCAAAATGGTGCAAATCAAAGGTGAATAGAGGACGAAAAGCATGGGTGGTTTTGGGAAAAAAGGAATATGAGGGTGGACTCAGTCACCAATTGGCATGACAAAGCATATGAAAGCAAGAAGTGGACAAGCATGTCATGGAAAGGAAAGGAAAAGGTGATAGCGGAGGAAGGATTGTCACACAAATATGTGGATCTAATTGGTAAGTCTCCTTCCATTAACACTTCAAAGCATTCTGTCAATTGGGTAAACCCACAAAACTAGTTTACAATTCTAGTGAGGAAGGAAAATTACAAAAAATGCCCCCATGGAGAAAATTTTGGTTTTTGGGAGTTCAAACAAACTTTTGGTTTGAGCGAACTTTTGGTTTGAGCGAACTTTTGGTTCGAGCAAACCCAAAAGGGGTTTGCTTGAACCCCCTTTGAGTGAACCTATTAAATGCTAGGTCCCACCATATTTCACATTTCCTAGAATAAAAAACAAAGGGAAGGGAATGTCATGGTGAAACCCTAAGTTCCTAGAGAAGAGTTTCAGGTGGTAGCAGTGGTGGGGGAGGCTGTTCCCTCCCCCACTGAGGTTTTTTTTCTCATAAGGTCTCCTACCCTTTATGTTTTTCACATTTTTTCTTTTTGTTGTGCCATATTTCTCTCCGGCCCTATTGTTTTTTTTTTCGCCTGCTTGTGTGTGTTTTCTCTCGCTTCTCCCCTCTTTCTCTGCTCTAGGGTTAACTCTCCTTAATGGAGGTAGGTTCAAAACCCCCCAACCCGCCTGGTAATGTTGATGGAGGTTGCTCCCAATCTCATTTTCCAAAATCCTTCAATGAGGTTGTGGCTAAGCGGGGGTTTTCTGCTCTGGTGGGTGCTGAGTTCAGCATTGAAGAGGTGAGCAACGACTTTAGCTGGGAAGGTAAGGTTGTCTCCGAAGCCTCTATTAATTTTCATCTATTCCCAAATAAGAAATTGAAAGAAACTATTAACAATGAAAGAATAAGGCTAAAGGACTTCGCCATTTTTCTGGCGGTTGTGGATGTAAATAAGCTTCCTGCAAGAAAATACTTTGATTCTTGGTTCTTGAATGTATGGGTTAACAAATTTGGCATTCAGTTATCTTACTATAGACTATTGCAAAAATGTTTATTTGTAATTTTTTTGAAGAGCCAGGCCATGCAAAAGAAAGCTCTAGCCAAGTTGTACTGGAACATAGGAGGATGTGTTTTTTGTGCCCTCCCCTAGTCGCTCGTGGCCATTGCTGATGAAATTTTAGCGCTTTCAACCCCAAGGTGAGTTATTGTCAAGAACCTTCCTCCTGAATTCTGGAAAATTTTGTATCTAATCTTGGAACCTGTTGGTAAGATTGTTAGGATCGATGAGACCAAGGTGACTCTGCCAAATCTAGATGCCCGTGCCCTAGTCTCCATTAATCTTGGTGTCAAAATCCCTAAAAACTTAAAGATTTTTGAAGATTTTGGGGTTATATCTTGCCCGTTGGAGGTCTTGGGTGGGGTCAATGCTTGCTTTCTCTGCAGGAGAGGACACAGCAGAAGAAATTTCCCTTTGATTCAAAAAAAAATGGGAAGGTAGCAATGGGAAACCCTAGCACTGGTGCCAAAGGTCCCAACCTAGATTTGTTGAAGGATGTTGAGGCTGGAAATAGCCAAATTCCATCACAGCTTGTTGAAACAAATAACTAGGGCCCCTCATTAAATCCTGAGCCCTCTGATTCTTTGGTTGAGCACATTAGTTATCTATTTTCAGATGCTAAGGGTGGTAGCCGATGCCTTTCCTTATCTAGTGGGAGTGGGCCTAACCTTGGCTTGGCCAACTCTTTTGATGCCCTAGCCCAAAAATCTGCAGGTGGAGAGGGTGAAAACCAAGAAGACACCTCTAATGGCGTCAATGACACTCCTAGCCCCCCTCATTGGAATGTTGCACGAAAGTATTGGGGACATTCCTCTATTCCAGAAGTTGAATGCCCAACAACTTGCCATGAAGAAGATCAGGCAATGCATTGAGGAGAACTTCCTAATTCCTAGCAGCAATGCCAAAAGAAACTCAGAGTCAATAGTCATTAAAAAGGTTCTAGCCAATTTGACCTCCATCTTGAGGCTCAGAGCCTGGGTAAGGCTAAGAGCACAAATGTGGGCGGGAGCTCTAGGGACCCCGCACTGGCTATCAAAACCTCCCAAAATGAGAATCCTAATAATGAGACAACACAGGATGGAAATGTTGTCTCTTGTTTGTGTGAACCTGGATTTGGGGAGGTTGTGGTAGGCAACACTGGATCCCTTGCAACCCCCAACTAGACCTATGAGCTTAGTCTTACCCCCCTCCCTCCTCAAATGGATGGCCTGCTCATAGCTGATAGCCTACAAAATGGTGAACCTCCTATGGAGGCTAGTGGGCTTGGAGAGTCTAATGATGTTGGGGCGGAAAACCCCGATCAAGGTGAGGATACTGAAGCTAAACACCATGAGAATGTCACTTCTGGGCAGTCCTATTAGGCCCCTAAGTAGAAAGTTGGTCCTGGAAGACCAAGGAAAGACAAGAATTTGATATAATTGGGTAAAGGCCCTTTAGTGGTTAAAAAAGAAAGAAAGAAGAATAGCCTTGTCATCCAATTGCCTGTGGCAAAGAGGCCAGAAATAGAGGAAAATCTTCCTAAATGTTTTGAACTATTTAGGAATGACCAAGCTAATAGTGCCATGACTATTGATGATGAACATTAAATGTATATCTTGGAATGTCAGGGGGCTTGAATTACCCGACTGGAAATACATTGTTAGAAGATTTTTAAATTTGGAAAAGAATAAGGATTTTGTGCTCTTACAAGAGACCAAATCCATAGGATTCATCTTGGAAACCAACCTAAGGTTCATTTGGAACGGGTCCTCCTTTTGCAGTACTACTTCTCATGAGAAACGGAGGGGAGGTGTTGTGATCGTAATCTCCAATCAGTGGTCCCAATGGGTTATTGGCATCGGCTCATCTCCTTGCAATGGGGTTGTGTGGGTAATTATAAAGAAAGAGGATATGGTATTCGGTGTTTACTCTATATACACTCCCAATGACCATAGGGAAAAAACTAAGCTATGGCAGTGGCTTTCTAGCCTTCCCGGGATACCCTGGATTGTTAGCGATGAATTTAACATGGTTGAACAAATGGAGGACAAATGGGGGGGATTGATATGTCTTGGAAAGGAAAAAAGTACTTTTGGTACATGATGAATTGCAGACTCAACTTAATTGACCCCATGGAAAAAGGGAAAGGGGAATGCAAGGGTGTGTGGTACACGTGGTGCAATGCCCAAAAAGGTGGCAATAGAATCTATTGCCGGCTCGATAGGATTTATGCGAACAAAGAGCTCTTCAATTTTATCCTGAATGAGGATGGGCTAAAGGTGTGGGTATATCCCTACACGCTCTCAAACCACCACCCCATCTTGGCCAACCTTACAATCTGCCAAAGCAAACTAGATGAGATGATGAGGAAGCCTACTTTCATCTTGAACACAAGTCTTCTCAAGGATGAGGACTATAGGGAATCCATTACTTCCCTTAGGGAAATTTAATAATGGCTGTTAAGTGGGGTTAGCGCCATAGAAAGATGGAATATCAATGTCAATAGGTGGATAAAGTTATTTCAAACTATAGGAAAAAAGAGAGCCTTAGATGCTAGGAGAAAGAAAAACAAGCTTCAGGAGTCCCTCCTTGATGCTAAGACTAGGTTACAACAATCTCCAAATAATGCTTTGTTCAGTAAAGAGATGGTGAAAGCAAGGGATGGCCTGAGAAGGATCCAAGAAAACAAAGTTAAGGGACAGAAGGTTAGGGCCAAGCTAAGCTAGCTGACATGTGGTGATAGGGGTTCCAAGTTCTTCAAATTTTTGAGGGAGAAAAATATTAAAGAGAAAATCAATCTAATATGGGATGGGGAGGCAATGCTTTCTTCCCACCCTGAAATTATAAAATAGTTCCAATCCTTCTACATGGATCTCTTTGCAACTGAGGGGGGATATGAAGAATGCTACAAGGAACGAGAGTCTATTAAGAGGCTCATTCCAAAGAAAATCTCTAAGGAAGACTCTGCCAAACTTCATGCCAGGTTAACTAAGGAAGAAATTGAGAAGGCTATTTCCTCCATGTGTAATGATAAGTCACCAGGAAATGATGGGTTTCCAGTTGAATTCTACAAGTGCTTCTCAAATTAGGTTAGTGATGACCTATTGCAGGTGTATGAGGAGGCCCTAAACACAGGGACTCTAGGAAAAGATATTGATAAGGGGGTAATTAAGCTTCTTCCCAAAGGGGGGATAAGACCTTAGTTAAAAACTGGAGGCCCATAACTCTCCTAAATGTGTCCTATAAGATTATAGCTAAAGTGCTGGCTATGAGATTGGTCATCATCCTTCCCAAATTTTTTAGTAGCACCCAGACTGGCTTCAACAAGGGAAGATACATTCTCGAGAACATAATTATGAGTTGGGAAGCTATGCAGTGGGCTAAGTCTTCCAACCAAAAGGTTGCAATGCTTCTTTTGGATTTTGAGAAAGTGTATGATAGGGTAGAATGGGACTTTCTGCACAACACCCTCCAAGCCTTTGGCTTCCCTGTGGAATTTTTCAAAATGGTGGATGTCTTGTTGAAGGATGCCAATTCCCATGTGGATGTTAATGGGATTCTTTTAGAGGAAATCAAACTTGAGAGGTCAATCTGTCAGGGTTGTCCCTTGGCACCCCCCCTTTTTGTGATTGCCTTTGAAGCCCTTTTCTACTCATTAAGAGACAACTCTGTGTCACCCAAGGTCAGAGACATCAAGCTTCCTAATGGGGTGGGCTAATCAATGTGTAGTTTGCAGATGACACAACTCTTTTCCCAGAATTGAGCAAAGAAAATGTGGAATCCCTAATGGAAAAACTTGATGTGTTTTACAAGGCCTCTGGGGCTAAAATATCTATTTCAAAGTCTATTTCTCTTGGGTGGGAGGAGAAACCACCAGATTGGATGAGAGATCTTAATTTTTAGTGGGGTGGCCTAATTTGCAAGTAAGATACCTAGGCATCCCCTTTGTAGTGAATCCTAACCTTAAGGAAATGTGGAACTGGATAAAGGGTAAAATTGAAAAGAAGCTGGATAATTGGAATAAGCATTATATCTCCCTGGTTGGGAGGGTACAGGTCTGTCAAAATATTTTGTCCTCTTATAGCATCTACTTTTCTTCAGTCTAGTTATTTAGTAGCTATCAGGTAGATGAAATCCAAAAAAAGATTAGGAGTTTTCTGTGGTCGGATGGGAAAGGGAAAATAAAGAGGCATGTTGTGAATTGGGATTGGTGCTGCATGGACAAAGTATTTGGTGGCTTGGGTTTAAAGGATCTGAAGGTACAAGGTATTTCCTTGGCTGCAAAATGGGTGGTAAGGGCCCTGAATGGCAATGAGCCATGGAAGGAGTTGATAAGAAATAATATACTGTTGGATGTACCCAAACAAGCAAAGTCCTCAAAGTTGCTGCCCCTGAGTGACATTCTCTTGAGTGGTTGTGTGATGTCCCCAGCTAGATCAGTGGCCTTCAAAAGCCTGTGGAAGGCTTGGGAGCTTGTCAAACATGGTGCCCAGTTTAAGTCTATCAGCATAACCCTCAACAGTGATGTTAAGTGCCAAAGCTACAATTGCATTTGGTGGAATGTGTACCACAAAGGTAAGCCCTTAGCCCTTCTGCAAGGTTGTTCGGCTAAAAATTGCTACAAAAAGGGCATAAGAACCTTTGGTGACATTTTGTCTGATGGGAGGATTAGAAGCTGGGTTGAATTAGAGTTAGAATTTGACCTCCCCGCCTCCAACTATAGGACCTACTTTGTGCTCGTAGAAGCCTGTAGGGATGCTTCCTTTCCCCAGGATGCAAGGAGTCTCCTAGATTTTTCCAAGGACATAACTTGGAAGAATGGGGGACCCATCACCGAGCTTAAAGCCAAAACTATTTACAAAGAGATAACCTGTAAGGATTGTATTTATGATCACCTAAATAGGTTCTGGAACATGGGGTTAATAGGCAAAGATTGGCATAAAATCCTAACTGACCTCTAGTATATTGGCCTTGAGCCTAAAAAGGCTTGCTTCAGATGGCTGATGCTTCTTCATCAGATTCCATACAAATCCAATTGTGATGATATTGATGTTTGTAGCATTTGCAAAACTCCTAAGTCAATCAACCATATTTTGTTTGATTGTTTTTATGCTAAAGAAATCTGGAATTTTTTTGCAGAAAGTTAAGAATTTGGGATGTTGATGGCAAGCTTATTTTGAAAGATGTCTTAATGTTTGATAAGAGGATTAATAATGATTGTAAGACATTATGTTTTTTTCTCTCAACTGAAATTATGTGGCACAATTGGAAAGCTAGAAACGATGAAAAATTCAAAGGTTGTAGGAGGTACCTTACTGAGTCATCTAGAAAACTCACTTTCCTCTTTGTTGCATTGTAGGTGTTACCCCAAATTGAGATCAGCTAAAGGGAGATTAGGAGCAAACATGCCTATCAGCTAGAAGGTGATGATCATGAGATCTTCTTGACAGCACTAAGTGAATTCCAAAAAAACTTTAATGTGACAATGGAAGCCCAGGGCAGACACATGACCTCTCAGCACGCTAGGTAGCATCAAGGGGATGTTTAATCTATGGTTGAAAGCGCAGGTCCTAATACAAGACAAGATGACGATGAATCCACCTGCATGCCAGCTAATGACATCTAACTCTTGTAGTCATCACAATGGTGATCTCCAAATGCAATTTTTGGAAACTATTAGTGGATGCCATAGTGAGGGTCAGTCTTCACGAAGTTGGAATTGGTCACACATGGCAGGTGGGATGTCCTAGCTAGAAGTTTTCTTAAAATACTTGCAAGAATTCTAGAAAGAATGAAAAATTTGAAAGAAAGGGGGCCCAATTATTGGAACACCCAGACTGTACACCTATTAAGACACATAAACAAACCTTTCTAATGATGAATGCAATTTCTTCTTTTTGTACATAATACTGTGTTAATTTTGATGTAAAGTTTGTATAGATTGTAAAATCAAAACTGTAACTGCAAGCATATGTACAAGCTGTATAGATCCAGCAAATAGATAAGATTGATAGGTTTTTAGGTTGGTTTTGTTTACAGCTATAGAGTATATATGTAGGAAAGCTAAAACATCATTTTTGTTTTCTCTATTATCAATACAAAAAAAAAGGGAAACTTTGTGGAAAGGGGGTTCACTCAAACCTAGGTTCATTCAAACCCCCCCTTTATCGCTTTTCCCCCTCTGGCACCAAATTTCTCTAGAAATTTTCCCTTTGAAGCTCGAATTGAGGATGAAAATAGAGGAGACTTCACAAACCCAACTGGATGATGGTAGTCCTCGGAATGAGCTATCCATCAAATATAATTTTAATATGTTTTGGTTTTATTATATATTTGTTTTTTTAGTTTGATTAAACATAGGTTTTTCACTGAAAATCAAGCTCTCTGTTCTGCACATGTGGAAAAATAACATATTATCAAAATAAAATTCTTAAAAATATGTCCAGGATAGGTATTGATGTCCTTGATACAGTAAAAATAATAATTGAATTTTGATACATGCAAAAAAAGTTATGTTGTATATGGTCTGCCTATTTCTGAATTGTAATTGGTTTGATTTTGAAACTTTATTAAGGAAAGTACTCAAATACAACACTATGAAACCAAATGAAAGGGTTAGATATCATAGTTACAAATATAAATTTGAAAAAAATAGAATTTTATCCTTCATGGAAAAAAAGTTATGTTGTATAAGGTGAGCATCACTCCTTAAAGATGGTGTATCACCCAATTTGGATAAAGGTAGAATCAAAAACTCAGTAGAAAAATTGAAGGAAAGAGGAGTTTTTCTTAAATGGGGAGGAGGGTGGTGCAATGTAACAAGAATAGGAATGTGGTGTGATTAAAAATGGGGTGTTAGGGTTCAGGCTAGGGCATTGCCAAACAATTTCTTCTTGGTGGAATTTCTCTCCAAGGAGAAGAAAAGGGAAGCCATGCTCAGTGGCCCACATTATCTAAATAGTGTGGGGATACATATGATAGAGTGGTATCCAAATTTTGATCCCTAGAAACACACAATCCAGGAGGGATTGATATGGGTTTGGTTGTATAACCTACCATTGAAGGTATGGGATGATGAAATTTTGGTTGAAATGGGGGAAAACATAGGAAAACTAATATCAATGGAGAAAGAAAATGAGGATAGATGTTTGGGCACATATGCCAGAATATGTTTAGGGATAACCTTGGGTCAGGTGCTTCCACAGGAAATTGAAATTTGTATGGAGGTAGGTCTTGAAAACAAAGGGTGGATAGGGAGGATCAAATAAAATTGTGTTCCATTTGCAAATCAAAAGATCATGGTAACTTGGAATGTAATGTGAAATTGAGGGTTAACAATGCAAACATATATGAATGGGATCAAAGTAGCCTAGGCTCGACAAGTGAGTTCACAATGAGGGAAGCCAAGAAAGTAACCAAGGTGTATGAAGATCTAATAGTCAAATCAATTAGAAGGGAATACCAAATAGACAATTAAGAGCTATCGAAAGACAAGTGGTGGAGAATTTTGGTTGAGCTAACAGAAGAAGAGTTGACTGGAGTAGGGGAAAACAATAAGAAAATAAATAACACCCCCTAATTTGGAAACATGAGCAATACTAGATGAAGTATTGAATGAAGTGGTGACCATTGGTGGTAAAAAAATTGGGAAAATGAAATGGGCTTGAGGGAAGAGATTAGGGAAGAGAAGGAAGAAGAAGAGGAATAAATGTTAAACCTAGAGCAGAATACCTCACAAATAGAAGGGGAAGAGAGTGAGATGGAAGGAGACTTAAAAGAGGAAGAATCAAGGGAGGTTGAGGAAGGGGAATTAATGGAGGAGAGGATGTTGGAGTAGACACATTCAAAATTAAAGAAGCCAAACATCAAGAAAAATGGGAAGAGGGGACCCAAAACAAACAAGGTGAAGCTAGAGATTGTGGCAAATGTAGTGTGGAAAATAAAACTAAGATTAGGGAAGGATGCAATCCTTCCCTAGGGATAATGAAGATTATAACATGGAATGTTAGGGACATTAATTCCCCTAACAAATGGTTCTTGATCAAGCATCAAATTGATCAATCCAAGGAAGATATATTCCTATTGCAAGAAACCAAATTGAGTAGGGAGGAGTGTGACAAGAGACTTAGTTGGTGGAAACAATGGAAAGGAATATTTTTCAGTGTTGAGGGAGCTTCTAGGTGAATTGGTATAATCTTGAACCCGCTATTTGTTACAGGGGAAGTGGTAGTGGAGAATGGAAATTGGATAATGATGAGTTGTAGGTCATTGCAGAAAAATGAGCAATTCTTCATCATAAATGTGTATGGGTCAGTGTCCACAGTAGAAAAGAGAATCCTATGGAAAAAAATCATGAATGGTTTAATCAATGCACGTGGGGGGAAGGGAATCATAGCAGGGGATTTCAATGCCATATTGAACAATGAAGACAAAGGGGAGGTATATGTCGCATTATGAATGTCCAGCAGGACTTTCAAGAATTTATAAACAATAATCAATTGTTGGACCTACAAGCTAAAAATGGGGTCTTTACTTGGTCAAACAAAAGGAAAGGTTTCACCAACATAGTTGAGAGGCTAGAAAAATTTCTTCTATATGGAGATTGGGGTGGACAAAATAAGCTTCAGGAGGTGATAATTCTCCCTTACACAGGGTTAGACCACTGCCCAATATAACTAACCATCCAGCTTGATGAGCTACCAAAGGGAAATTCATTCAAATTCAAGAATATGTGGCTTAGAGATGAGAGTCTACCTGATTTAGTTGCTACTTGGTGGGATGAAATCAAGATTGGGAATCACTCACACTTGTTCAAGATCAACAAAAAATTGAAATTTGTTAAAAAGAAATTGAAGGAATGGAACAAGGTACATTTTAAGAATATTTTCCAAGAGAAAGAAAGGATAGAACAAGATTTGGCGGTAGCACTAAATGAGCACATCATTGAGAAAAGGATGGGGAGTGAAGATTTTGAGGTGGAGAAGACATTAAAAGGGGAGTTGGTGGAGGTCTTGAAAAGAGAGGAATGTTTTTGGAGACAAAAATTCAAAGAAATATGGCTAAAACAAGGGGATAGAAGCACCAAATATTTCCATAGAACAACTATGGCAAATAGAAGTAGGAATAGAATAACGAAAATAAAGGATGAGTATGGGAGTATAACACAATCCTTGGAGGAAGTAAACAATGAAGCAGTAAGTTTCTTTGAAGCAATTCTAAACCGTTGGTGCACAAAATGGAGTGGGAAAGGCTCCTCAATTCCATCCCAGACATAATCAGTGAGGAGCAGAATAAGATTCTATATCAAAATATTAGCAAGGAAGAAGTGAGGGCGACAAATTTTCAGCTCAACCTAGACAAGGCCCTGGGCCTAGATGGATTTTTGGTTGGGTTCTTTCAAAAGTTTTGGGATATAGTGGGCAATGATCTATTTCTGGTAGTTGAAGAGTCGAGGAGAAGATGACAATGTTGGGTGTAATTAACCATACTTTCTTAGTGCTAATTCCCAAGAAAAAGGACCCACAATCCATGGGGGTTTCAGGCCAATAACACTATGTAACATGATGCATAAAGTAGTAATGCATATCATATCCAATAGACTCAAGGGGGTACTAAATGCAGTCATATCAAAAAAACAGAGTGGGTTTTCCCCTTGGAGGTCGATTGTGGAGGGTATTATCATAGCACATGAGACCTTGCATTTGGCCAATAAGTCAAGAGAGGCCTGCATGATCCTAAAATTAGACATACTAAAAGCATATGATTTGGTTGATAGGCAATTTCTAATAGAAGTGTTGAGTAAATTTGGCTTCAAAGAGGACTGGATTAATTAGATCAAGAGTTGCATTTCAATGGCCAAGGATTTAGTCATGACAAATGGAGTGGCTCATGGTTTCTTTGCATCCTCTAAGGGAATAAGACAACCCGAGATCCAATATCCCTTTTTCTCTTTATCATCATGGTGGAGGCCTTTGGGAGAGGAATCAATTCCCTGAGACAAGATGGCAAGTGGCAAGGGGTATTGGTGGCAAATGGATTGGATACAACAACACACCGGTAATTTGTTGATGAAACAATCCTTTTTGGAGTGGCTAGCAGAAAGGAAGCTAGAACCATCAAGAACTACCTGGATGGGTACTACTTGGAATCTAGGAAAAGCATAAATTGGAGAAAGTCAAAGGTATTTTTTCTCAACACACAACCAAGCCTCCAAAGAGACCTGACAAGGATAGTGGGCCTAAGGGAGGAAAACTTTCCTAGTTGCTTTTTGGGAATGCCACTCTTTGTTGGGATCAACAAAAGAAACTACGGGGAAAGTATAGTAAACAACTACAAGAACAGATTGGAGACATGGAAGGGGAAGTGGCTATCATCAACATATAGAATTCAAATGGTTAAGGAAATCCTTTCTGCCATCCTTGTATATTTAATGGAATGTTTGAAAATCCCCAAAGCAATTGAAGAATGCCTCAATCAAATATTCAGGAAATTTTTCTTGAGTGGAACTGGGGAACAACAAAAGTTGCCATTAGTAGCATGAGAGAAAGTGTGCACTTCTAAAGAGGTCAGGGGTGTAGGATTAAAGCAACTCACATTAATGAATTTTTCCTTGGGGGCCAAAATAGTTTGGGGCATGTATGTAAAAGGAGAGTAGTGGGTCAAGGTGTTCAGAAAGAAATACTTGGATTCAGATTGTCTAATGCACATTCTAATTACAATGGACCCTCTGAGGGGGTTAGAAATATGGAATTACATCCTAGAGTGCAGATACATAATATCCAAACATGTAACATGGGAGGTAATAAATGGTTAGAGTGCATATTTTTAGGGGGATTCTTTGGGAGGAAAGAAGCCAATTGCAGAACACCCCAATTTGGAAGACATCAAAGTAGAGATAACCAAAATGTGGGGTAAAAAGGTGTGCAACTATAGGAAAATAACATGGTAGAATGGGGTGTGACAATGGGAATGGAACTCCTTGCAAGATGTAGATGCCCCTTAGGCACAAAAAGTGGCTCTAGTAGAGATTCTAAAGACCATAACCTTTTCCCCAACTAAAAAGGAGGATGTAATCAGGTGGTGCAGGTCTAACAATGGGGAATATAAGGTGAAAATGGGCTATAAGGTCAAGGAAATGGAATTGGCAAGGAAGAATTGGTTTGGCAAGATCATCTAGGGAAAAAGTCTCCAAAAATTTGGGGTTTTCACAAGTCTGGCTATGCAAAAAATAATTCTAACAAAAGATAGGCTAGCTACACTCGAGATATAGGGTCCAGGTAGGTGTGTACTTTGCAAAAACAACAATGAGTCAACAGTCCACATTCTTTTGGCTTGTCCATACACGGACAGGTGCTAGAAATTTTTCATGTCCAAGCTAAATTTCCAATGCCCAACCCCAATGGACATTGTGGAATGGTTCAATATGTGGCCACTACCATAGAGGAAGTTAGTGTTTGGAAGCATCTATGGTGTAGGGGCACCTAGTCAACTTTTGCAAATATGGTCACATGTTAGATTTTTGGGTGTTTTGAGTCATGTTGGATGTAATAAGGTCTATTTAGACCATTTCTAATGTTTTCATGTCATATGGGGTCATTTTGAGTTAATGTTGTCATATTTTAGAAATGTTGGTAAAAGTTGCATTGCAACTTTGCACTTTTTATTGCTTTTGGAAGTTGAACGGTCATGAAATTCAAAAAGTGGTTATGAACCATTGTGTTTAGGTTGTACAAGTTTAAATATGTCTGGAAAACTTGAAGGAAATATTTTGAAGATATTTTGTGGTGCACAAGCAATAATAAACTTCAATTTCTTGTGTGTTTTCTTTAAAATACGCTGCTATAGGAAGTTTGTATGACTTGGTAATGATGTGAATCTAATTGGGACTAATGTAGGAATGTGTTAAGAATCAACTTGATTTGATTTGAGTTGTTTTCATAAGGTTTAAAATATTTTGTAAGCAAATTACTAGAAACATGCTAGAAACCCTGCTTTTGAGGGCTTGTAAGCAAAACATGGAATAAAAGACCATTCCACTAGTGAAATTCTCTACAAATTAGTGGAATGGCTTTAGTTAGGTTGATTTTTAGTTTTATAGTGATTGTAGATGCATGGGATGGAGTTAGGGCCCTATTTGTACAAGCCCTAGCCTAATATCTCAATGTATTAGGCTAGTTTGATAAGTAGAGGTAGGGTTTTGTTGTTAGATGAGTTAGTGGATGTTTCAAGTGATAAAACCTATTGTTTCAGACCCTATGTGATCTTCCAGAGCCTTGGAATGAAGATTGAATATTTTGGAAAGGAAAATCACATACTTGCTTTGTAAAAGAGGCCTAATTGGGCTAAAGGGTAGTGTAGCAGTCCATTTTTGAAAGAGATGTTATGAAACAAGTCTATGCACAATTTGGATATGTTAAAGAGGGGCATAAATGGTATTCTGAATGGTAACCAATTCATGGGTTTGAGGCCTTCTCTAAAATATATGCTTAATTTTTGTTGTTTGATGTGCTACAAGTAAAATTGATGGATTTGTGAACAAACACTAAGTTAGGGTTCTCAAAGTGCAAAATTTGGTCAAGATTGATTGAATTGTGTTTGATTAGACAACCTTCACCCCTGATCTACATCAATCTAGGAAGTTACCACTTCAACCATTATATGGGAGGCATGGAAATGATGCAACCGAAGAATCTTCCAAGGAAAAGAAATGGAAATTGAAGGGGTAATCACAAAACTAGTTAATGAAGCAGTACGAGGAAAAGAAAATAAACAAAGAATGTTTACAAACTGGGATAACATAATTTCAACATCCTTTATGCGGTTGAAACTTCCAACTTTAGGCAAGAACAAAGGAAACAATTAGAATTTAAAAAAGAGGTCAGAAGTCAAATGGCAACCTTCAGAGGATGGGTGGATAAGAGTAAAATTTTATGGGGCATCCAAAGGAAATATGGGGTTGAGTGGAGTTGGGTGTGTAGCACATGAAAATTATAGAGTAGCTTTTATAGACAAATCTGTCTACTTAGGGAAATGCACTAATGATGTAGAGTTTAAAGTGACTCTATTAGGATTGCAATTGGGTTTGGAAGTTGGCACCAAATGAATACAGTTGGAAGGAGACTCACTCATCATGGTTAACACCATGAAACTTAGCTCTACGCAAAATTGGAAACTCAACCATTGGCTCCAATCCATAAGAGACACGTTAACAAGGTTCAAAGCCTTCTGAATAAGCCATGTGTATAGGGAAGGGAATAAGGTGGCCAATGGACTAGCTAAGGTAGTAGTGAGAAGAACACAAGGTAATGATGGAGATATGGTTGGCATCATATGCGGATGATGGGACTTGATTCATAAATAGAAGGCACATGACAACCTACACTCTGAGTACAATTGCTTAACTTATGACATTGGAAAAGAGAAATGTTGAATTTGGTAATTAATTCTTGGCATGGCTGCTTACAAATGAATGGTGGAGGAGATGGCCAGATCTTTAAGGGAAATTTTTGAATATAATGGTATGCATTGGACGATACACTACTCAAGATGACCATCATGACGTGGTAGGGTGAAATTGTTGAAATAAGTGAGGGTGGCAGCATTGTAACCCAAAGTTGTTTAGCTCGTAACATTTCACACGTCTAAGTGCAATGGAAACATCACTCTTCTTGAATACCACCAAGAAATAGCAAGTGTTTCATGGCAAAATAATTGATAAGCGGTTGAAGGGAATTGTGGTGTCATCACACTTGTTGGTGATTCATGCTGTCAAAAAGATTATGGGCTGGGAATTATTGTTGGATTACCAAAGGTTTAGGGTTAACACTGATATCATGGCTATGTTTTTGGTGATTCTACTCTACATGGGGGTTTCTAAAGCCAAAGGGAAGAAGCTCTATCAGATGGTGTTCCATCATTCGTTGCTAGGTGAAATCGAAGAAGCCCTAGACAATGTGGATGAAAACCTACTCATCCCATTGCCACAAAATTACTACATGTCTCTACAGAATGAGTTGGAGGTGCCAAAATTTCCAGTGGTGCACATGCTAGAGTTGACGAAGCTTGAAAATCATTAGGGAGATATTGAGAGAAGCATCATATTCATGATGCATGCAACGAACATTTCTAGGAACCAGTCAAACAGGTGGGTGTAGGACTATGTGAAGACAAAAGGGTTGGAAGGGAAGTGTGGGAAATAGATGATGAGGACTAGGAGTTGCATGTGGGTGAAGAGTGGTTTGAAAATGACTACAGTGACATGGAGGAAAAAGCTAGTCACCGTGCACATCAGACTTGCGGCATGGAATGCCCTATGGTGATGAATGGAATTGAAGCCAGGAAGATACAAATGACTAGTAACAATAATGAGTAGAACCATTGGTAGTTGGTGATGTCTCCATTTTGTTTTTTCTTTGTAATAAAAAAGGTATGAAATGGGTTTGGTAGTCATGTCTACAGTAGGTGTCTGATGCTAGTATGTGGCTAGTCTAGCCAATCTAGAAAAGTATGTTTTGGTTAATAGTGGGTATAATAGAAGATGTAGATGACTGGATGAAATAATGTTTGTATAGGAATGGTCTAAGGGGATGGTCTGAACTTTTCAAGTGAATGTACAAATTTTGATTCTGATAAATATAGGGTGTTGCCCCATAAAGCAACTATTTAACTATAAAAAAATAAGGTAAAAATTATGGATAAAACTATTCAAAAATTAAAAATAAATTAAAAATAAAATATTACTAATAAAATCACTAAAATATGACAAATAGATATAATGCTCCAAAATTTTATTCATCTAATATCTTTATTCCAAATCTTATTCTCAATATTAATTTAAGTTTTTTTAATGTCACTCTATAATTCTTTGCTAAATAATTTTTTGTTTGTTAATATTTAACAATAATTGATCTTATTTCATTTGATAATTTTCAGATGGAGAGCTCCTTGGGTGGTGGTGATGGTGGTGGAGGATTTTTAAATTTTGAAATGGCGGTGGTATCAAGTTAGTTTCTCCTTGCGCTCACAAACATCCTTGCCCTCATGGGAGAAAGTGAGGATGGTCCAGCTAAAGATCTTGCTTGGGGGTGAAGGCTAGCCAACCCCATTGAAGGCTAGCCCACGATCCGGTAACAGTCAATTTATAGCCAATGGAACTTCCCGCACTGGGCCTCACTAGGTAGGTGGGAGCCCTTCAAATAGTAGGGGGTGTAAGGTAGATTATAGAAGTGGGAGGATATAGAGTTGCTGGTGCCACCGACCATATTAGCCAACCCCACTATCCATATTTTCCTTGGGTAGGATCGAAAATAGATGGAGAGAATCAAAGAGAATGAAGCCCATAGAATTTTAGGGGTTAGTTTGAGTTGACAACCGTGGGTGAGGGGAGGAAACTCCATCCGGTGAGGTAGATTAGTAGTTGAATTCCTTAGCCATCAACTAGTTGGGTAGAATGTACTGTCTTTCTTGTTGCCCCTACACCACCGACTGGCTGATAGTTTCAAGGAAGGGAATCCAAACCTACACTCGAAAGGGAAGACTCAATCGAACTAGCCAGATTAGAAATTTAGATCAGCCTGACTGCCCCTACTATAGCTAGATCTTGCCTCCCCGTTTTCTCTGAGCCTAGAAAACCATCCCCCCTACCGGTATGGTTAGCTCCTTCCTCTTTCTCACTTTCCCTGCTTTCGAGAGGGAGGGAATTATATGAAGCTCTATCCCTTTCTTATTTCATTCTTCGGGCCTGTAACCGATTATTCTTTAGTTAGCCGCCCGCCCTCGACCGATCTCTCCCTCGACCCCCTCTATCTATCTATATTTTTTAGCGCATAAATTACCACCCTTATCTTGCAAGGGCAAGGGAAAGGTTTTATCAGAATGTGATGCCCATTTCTTCATCGAAGGCCATATTTGGTAATTCATGATTGAGCACGGTCCACAACCACCCTATATATCTATATCCATATTAAGGGAGGTGGGTGGGAGATAGTTCTTTATTACTCTACTATCGGGTGTCGCGAATCACACATAGAACATTTAAATTGTTCAGCTTGATTCATGGTACTAAAGTATAACTCGATCCCACAACTTAGACTATGGGGGGCAGGCTGGGGGGTGTCGCTCTTGCAAAGAATAGAATGACACCCTATCTCCCAATGGATTATTTTTATTTCATTCGATTGTTCCATTCTGGACTATAGAGAAGAGAAGAGAGTCGACTGCTCTTGTGAAGTGCCCAATCCAGATATGGTATATGGCTCGGCCTCTCGAGCAAAGCATAAATTTTGTGTCATTGATGCCCTCTCCATCCCAATCCCCAATCCCATATAGAACCCCCAACCCCCAGCTCTAACCCCCAACTTTAGAGGGAAACTGAGAGAGGGAGAGCCCTCTATATATACGACAGCTAAGCTAGGATCAAATTCAAATGAAGTGAGAACCAGATGAGGATGGTATGATTCTTCGGATTTTGGATGACTATATCATCAAGAAAGTGAGAAATTTCTTCTCTTCCTACCACCCCTACCCTAATTCATAGCTCCGAACACAAAAAATGGACTTACTTCCAGAGGTGCATCCAGTCACCCCTTATATGGGAGTCCACTAGTGGTTCATGCGTCACTGTTTGATTCGCCAAAGGTTCATGCTCATAATGGATCTAAATGCCCTATATTGGAACTAGAATTAGAATCTTGGGTTGGGGACTAAATGATATCCCGACTGAATGATATTGATACCGCATGGTAGGGGAACTATATCGGCAAGCCGATCCTATCTGCTGGTGCTGGATTCGAGATAGTTCCTCCCCCCCTCGATCTATTTCCTAACGCCCATCAGTAACTAGAGGGTAGGGGGTTCCTGCCTCATTATATAGATCTATTGCTCACCTCTCATTCTATATAGCCATAATCGCCCTCTCCCTCGGCCTCCCAGGAATAGCAACTGTAAATGTCATCAGTGCGAGGGGCATCACTCTACTCTTGATAGTCCCTCAGCCTCCTTGTTAGATGGCATATAAACTGCCGCCAATAGGTGATAGGTGATACAATATATCTATCTGGGGAGGGAGACCCTATCTCTATATGGGAGATTCTTGATGTGAACCAAGCATATGCGGTCAATCACTCAACTACCGAGGGGGCCCCTATCTCTATATGGGAAATAGACACTAATCCACCCCTATCTATCTGGAGGACCCCCTCTCTATATATGGGGCACTCATTCTGACCCCAAGGAGGAGGGGGAGCCCTGAACTATTACTATTATCTGGGGGTAGCTAGGCTATATACATAGTTGACCCTCGAGCGCAACACTCAAGCGCTCCTATCTCCCAATGGATGGTAATTTCCCATCACCACTCACTATATTTCCCAATGGCTCTCCACGTTGAACCCATGACCATCCCATCCCATCTATTAGGAATTGGGAATTAGGAAGAGGGAAGAGGACTACAAGCATTAATGGTGGATAGTTTGTTGATGGGAGGGTGATGTCAGGCAGGAATTTTCTGACAGGTAAGCTTTGTGGGTCCCCTTTTGTTGCTAATGTTTGTTCTTCTGGGAATGGGGTGTCAGGGGGTGTGTGTCCTTCATATTCCCTAGTGTCCTTCTCTGAAAAAGAGATTCCTGGGACTGAAAAGTTGGGGCTAGACCTGTCTTCTAGTGATGGGACTTTTGATACAGCTGGACTTGGGGTTGAGAAGACCAAATTTGACCTCCTGTCAAGCTTTGCTCTTAAGTGGAAGAATTTGTTTGAAGCTAAGCCTAAAGGTAAGAGTATGTCTCCTCCGGTGCCATTTACTACTAATGCAAAAATTGGAGAGTATTCTATTTCTATGTCTAACTATATTGTTGATAAGAGCATGTATAATATGGATATGGTTCTGTTGGGAAAATTTGTTGGTCCTCGACCCCATATTGAGTTGGTGCGGAAATTTTCTTTAAATCGTTGGAAACCTAAGGGAGAGACTGATGTTGCGGCTATCGCCAAAGGTTTCTTCTCTTTCACCTTAAACTATGAAGATTATTTGGTTTCAGTGTTATTTGGTGGCCCTTGGTTTATTGGAAAGTCATCTCGGATGCTTAAAAAGTAGGAGCCAGGATTTAACCCGAATTTATGCTCTTTCTTGGCTGCTCTTGTGTGGGTTCATCTTCCAAGCCTCCTGATGGAATTCTGGGATAAGGAAATTTTCAAAGGGATAGCTAGCACCTTTGGGTGTCTGATATTGATTGACCAAATGATGACCTCCAGGAAGAGGTTGGTCTATGCCAAATTTTGTGTAAATGTGGAACAATCAGCAAATCTGCCGTTTGTCATAAAAATTAATTCTAAATTTGGGGTTTGGGAGCAAGTGATTGAATTTGAATCGAATCCCTTCGCATGATTTCATTGTAAAAAATTTGGCCACTGGGCCAAAAAATGTCCTCTTAAGGTGCCTAAACAGGTAACTAAGCAATGGAGAGAGAAGGAGAAAGACCTAGAACAAGTTGTGGAGCCTGTGGAGAAAGGGGAGGTGGCCCTAGATGAGAACAAGGTGATTGATCAGGTTGAAAAGATTCTTGCAATGGAGAATAAGGAAGTTTTTCTGGAAGACCTGGAGAATTTAGAAAAAGATAACAAGGCTTTGGGTTAGGATGTTGAGGTCATGCCTCCCCTTGCTAGTGAGTCGGTAGTTTCTATGGAAACAAAGAGGATAGAGGCTACTCAGGATGATAAGGTCTATGATGAGGTTAGATCTTCACCCTCTAGGGTTGTGCAGGTTGATGATTTGAAGGTTGAGGGACTAGAGTTTTCTAAATCTAATTTTTTTGGGGATCATGAGGATCAGGATAATCCTCCATACACTCAAGTTCATGGACGCAATAGGAAAAAACACTCTCCTTCTCTAGGAGTAGTGACAAGGAATCAACAAAGGTCAGACTATGGTTTTGAGCCACATGGAAGAGGGTGGCCTCGTGCAAATGTAACCAGGGATAAGGAGAGCCGAATGGACATTGCTGATGGGACGTAGAGAACCCTATTGGATATGTGCTCTAAGATCACTTCCAGTAATTTTTTATGAAGATCATCTCATGGAATATGGGAGCATTAAATCACCCTCACAAGCATGATATTCTTGCTAATCTGGTAAGAGATCATCGCCTTGATAGTGTGTTAATTCAAGAAACTAAAACGGGAATGGATAAATTGTCTAGATTGAAGAATAAGCTCTTTAAGGATTGTGCTATGCATTGTTCTGATGTGATGGAGGCTTTGGGAGGGATTGTTACTTTTTGGAATCTTAGAGTGATCCAGGGAGCTGATCTTTTAAAGATTGTAATCCTGTGGCTACTTCTTTTACTCATTTGCGTAACATATTCTCTTGGACTCTGTCTAATATTTATCCTTTGAATTGTAAGAGTGCTAGAAAAAGACTTTGGGATAATTTGTCCTCTTTTAAAGTTGTGAACCATATTGAGAACTAGTTGGTTATGGGAGACTTTAATACTTCTTTGCATGATAATGAAAATTTGGGTGGTTCCCAGGTGACGGATGAAAGCAAATATGATCTTATGAGTCTCATCAATGACTTTTCTCTCCTTGATCTGGATTTGAAGGGTGCGTCTTTTACTTGGTCAAACAGGAGAGTCGGGAACACCTTGATCCAAGTGAAGCTTGATCGTGCTCTTATCTCCCCTGAGTGGTTGGTAAATTATTCTTGCTCACTTTCTGCTCTTACTAGACTTGGTTCTGATCACTTCCCTTTGACTCTATCAATGGACTTGTTGGGGGAAATAAGAATTTTCCATTTATATTTGAAAAAATGTGGATGTGTAACCCTAACCTGGGGAATTTGATTCATGAATGGTGGAACATCCAGGTGGATGGGTTGGCGATGTTTAGAGTTGCTAAAAAGCTTGATAATGTTAAGGATAAGGTTATAAAGTGGAATTGCACCTCACACCTCCTTTGGTCATATCTTAATGGTAAAGGAGGGTGTGACTAAGGATTTTTTAGGATGTGCAACATTTGATCCAAGTATCTAGATATGATCAAGCTCTGATGCAGAAGGAAAATATCTTGCTCTCCATATTGCATAATATTGTGGCTAAGGAGGAGGAATTCTAGAAACAAAGGTCGAGGATTATGTGGCTTAAAAGTGGGGATCAGAATACCAAGTTTTTTCACCTTTCCACTCTGAAACATAGGGCTAATAACATAATTAACTTGATCAACTTCAATGATAAAGTGTTAGACAAGGATGTTGATTTGATGCTTGATGCTTCCTTGTATTTCTCCCAGTTGCTATCGAAGGAGGGGGAACTTGATTTGGCTTGTCAAGAGGACCTCTTAAGGGATATCCCTCGGATGGTGGATAATGATATGAATAGACAGTTGGTTTGTATTCCATCGGTGGAGGAAATACAGAGTGTTGTTTTTTCCTTTGAAGGTAACAAAGCACCAAGTCCAAATGTTTTTTCAATGTTCTTCTTTCAATCCTTTTGGGAAATTATTGCTAGAGATGTTGTGGTGGCCACTAAGGATTTTTTTAGGTTTGGATCCCTTCTTAAGGAATTGAACTCCTCTTTTATTGTTCTGGTCCCTAAGAAGTTGAGAGCTTTATCTTTTGATGAGTTTTGTCCTATTAGTTTATGCAATTCGGTTTATAAGATTATTTCCAAGGTTTCAGAGGTTCGTTTACAAAGAATTTTTCCTCTTATCATTTCACCTCAACAAAATGGGTTTGTGGCTGGAAGGAAAATCTTGGAATCTATTCTTTTTTTTCATGAGATCATCCACTCTTTATTTGTTAATAAGAAAGTTGGTTTTATCCTAGAACTTGACTTAAAGCTTATGATAGGGTTGATTGGGGATTTCTAGCTAATATTTTATCTGCTCTTGGGGTTGGTGAGAAATGGGTTACCCTTGTGCTTCAACTTATAACTACTTTGAGATTCTCTATTCTCATTAATGGGTCCCCTTCTACTCTTTTTGATTGTTCGAGATGTTTGCGGCAAGGGGATCCTATTTCCCTGCTTCTGTTCATAATTATGGTGGAATCCTTGGGTCATCTCATTTAGAGATTTGTTAATTCTGGGGTTATGTCTGGTCTTTCCCCTTCTTCTAGTAACCTTATTTGTTCTCATCAATAGTTTTTGGATGATTCTCTTATGCTTGGGAAGTCATCCATTAAGGAGGAAAAGGTTGTCAAGTTGATTTTACAGAGGTATGAAGCAACTTTGGGGCAGAAGGTTAGCTTACCTAAGAGTGTTCTCTTCTTTTTCAACACTCTGATCCATAGACAAAATAAAATTGCTAGAATTTTGTAGTGTCAAATTGGTGAACTTCTTGCTTCTTACTTAGGTTTTCCCCTATGCTCCAAATTTCTTGACTCTTTTTGGAGGGGTATGATTGAAAAACTCAACTCTAAATTGGCTGGTTGGAAGGGTGCTCTATTGAGCCAGGCTGGGAAAGTTTAGCTGATTAAATCTACCTTTCAAAATCTCCCAGTTTATGCTCTTAGTATTATTTATATGCCTAGGAAGTTTGTGGATACTTTGGAAAATATTCAAAAAAATTTCTTGTGGTTTGGGGTGGAGGACAAGAGAAGGATTCATTTGGTTGCTTGGGATGATGCTTGTAGACCGAAGAAGGCTGGTGGGCTTGGGATCCATAAAATCAGAGCTTTTAATCTTGCTCTCCTTGGTAAGAAAATATGGAACCTTTTGATGGCTAAGAGTGAATGGGCTAGAATTTCTTGGAGAAAATAATTACATGAGGTTGATGGTATTAGGGGGTTCTTTTCTCAAG
Source organism: Sequoia sempervirens (assembly GCA_007258455.2). Taxonomy (NCBI): domain Eukaryota; kingdom Viridiplantae; phylum Streptophyta; class Pinopsida; order Cupressales; family Cupressaceae; genus Sequoia; species Sequoia sempervirens. Next base: position 243,107 of record VDFB02387052.1, read on the forward strand.
AGTTTAACCTCCCTTCTGGTTCTACTTTATGGAATTACATTGGTAAGGCTCGTAGGCTTGTGGCCAAGGGTCTCTTTTGGAGTTTGGGGGATGGAAGAGATATCTTGTTCTGGGAGGATAACTGGTTTGGTTTTCGGCCTCTCAAAGATGAGCCATGGGCTCAACCTCTCATGGATCTCTATGTGTGATAGTTTGGTAGACGAGTTGTTGACTATATTGAGAGAGGTGGTTGGAAGAAGCTGTATGAGGTCAACACTGGGTTGGAGAATTTGTATAAGTCTATATCTCTAGTACATATTCCTTCCTCCCCTTCTGATAAATTTGTTTGGAAGCCTTCCTCCAATGGGATATATTCTGTGGCTTTAACTTTTCACTCAAATGAGTCCTTTGTTGGCCCAACTTTGTTTTGGGCTTCTATGTGGTCCTCCAAATTGATTCCTAAAGTTAATATTTGCTTTTGGATTTTTCTGCCAGAATAAACTATTAACTATTGACAATTTGGTCAAAAGAGGTTTTGTGATGCCTAATAGGTGTTTTTTATGTGAAGAGGAGGATGAAAATGCTTGTCATTTGCTGATTGGTTGTAATTTTGTGAGAATGGTTTGGGCGCATGTGCTATCTTTATGGAACTTAAGCTAGGTGTTCCCTGGTTCTATTAATGAGCTGTGGAATCAATGGATTGGCCCTTCGTCGAATCGTGCTCTGCAGTTTCTCTAGTCTCTTTCCCTTCCTCATATTGCTTGGGGAATTTGGCTTGAGCGAAATAACATAATTTTCAGGAACTCTTCCCTCCTTGCTGCTTTTGTGGCTTGCAAGATTTGTTCTGCTATTAAAGAAAAATTCCTGGATGGGTTAACTTTTTAAAATGGTTTGAAAATAAATCTTAGCTCCTATGATATCACTATTTCTCAGAAGTGGAAGTTGTCTTGTGATAATTGCCTCCTAATTACTAAAAGTAAAACTTCTAGAGAAGATGTCTTTTGGAAAGCTCCTTCATAAGGTTGGGTGAAGATAAACTTTGATGGGGCTACTAAAAGAAATCTGAGACTTGTTGGTTGTGGGGGAGTGATAAGAAATTCAAATGGTAGGCTCATTTCTGATGTGGTGCTCCCTTTGGGAACCCAGATAAACCACTATGTGGAAGCGACTACAGCCTATCATGGTCTCAAATTGGATCAAACCAAAGGTTTTAAAAAAGTATGGCTAGAGGGGGAATTCTCTAAATATTATAAACAATTTGAAAAATAACACTTCTCCCTCTTGGACTATTGAGTCCTTAATAAAGGATTCATTAGATATTTTAAAGTTGTTTAATGAGTTTTATATCTCACATATCCTTAGAGAAGGAAATGGGCTTGCAGATATCTTCACAAACATTGGTATAAGAGATTTTAGGGAGTGGGTTGAAAATGAACCTCTTCCTATATAGGCTATTGCCATGATAAATAATGAGTGCTGAATTCATTTGGATTAAAGTCCTATTATGGTGGGCGATGTGCAAGCTTCTCGTCACATGGAAAAATGTTATGAATAAGAATGGGGTGCAAGATTTGAATCAAGAGTTTCATACAAATGCAGGGTGTCATAGACAAAGGATTGTTATATTCCCCTGTCCCAACTCTAGCCTCACATGGATTCTAGGTAGTTTTTGCATTGTGTTCCAGAGTATTCTTGGTGTTGGGCTTAGTGTTTGTAGGCTGGTTCCTAGAATGAATCGTGAAAAATATGGGGGGTGATAGAAATCGGGTTGAGCCCAAATCTTGTGATGTTGCGAAGGAAAAGAAGAAGGTATGGAAGGTGCTGGTTAAGGGAGGATTGACTCCCTATCTAGAGAAACTTCATGGAAACAAACCTCAGGTGAGAAAGCTCTTTCTTAAGGGTTGGAATGATAGAGTGCTTAAACTTTATGGGACTGAGTTTGAGGTGAATGAGGAATTCATCACTAGAATTACGGGCTTGCCTATGGATGATATGAAGGTTTTCAGGGATAAAAAGGAGGGGCAAAATACAATGAAAATTTTCTTCAAAGATGATGAAGAGAAGGACTTAAAGACTACTAAGAGTGGTGGTTATTAGCGCAACTCCCTTAAGGCCCTATGGGGGGATGTAGCAGAGGAATTGATGCACTACATTACCTTGGAAGGTAGTTTCTCAGTGGTGAGTAACTATCATTTCATTCTATTAAATCACTTTCGTCACAAGAGGAGGGTCTCTTTCCCATTTTATCTTCTTATGTCTCTTGATGTGGGGATTAAGGTTCACAAGAAGAACCCAAAAAATCTCATTTTACATGTTGGGTTAATTCTCTTGATTTTTTATTATGCAAAATATTTTGAGGTCCCAAACCTATGGCTACCCCGAAGGGTTAAAAACCTATAGAAGGGTATGATACGACTTCCAATGATGAACCTCTTAGTAAAAGGGCCAAGGGAAGGAAGTTGATTTTAGGTAAAGGGGATGAGTTAGAGGATGATGTGGAGTTTGTTCTAGATTCTCTTGCTTCTTTGGAAGGGGTTCCACATTGCCATCCCTCGAGAAAGAAGAAAAAAGTGGAAGACTGTGACAGTGGTGATTATTTAACCTGTACTGATGAAGCTGCTACTATGTTGCGAGTAGGGGCCCAAAGATAAGGAATGAATTGTATGGAGAGGCCTCCTCTCTACCTTCGGCCACCAAGATGAAGGACATTGGGGAGGCTAGTGGGAAGAAAAGGGTTTTGTAGTCTGCGAGTTAGATTCTGGAGGAGGGTCGCCCTCTCACAATTATGGGTGACCTCTTGCTGATGATTCCCCGAGCGTTTAGCTAACTATGCAGATGAAAGATAAGTATGGGGTTATTGTTGGTGCTCTAGAGCCCTAGAGTGAGGACTTGGAGAGGGTTATGAAGAGAAAATAAGTGGTTGTGGGAATTGCGAGCTCCGTCCGTAAGCTTAAAACTTTGGTTGCCAAGGAAAAAGGTAAGGAACCCCTTGTTGAAAAGGATATGAATAGTTCTTCTAAGGAGGAGGATGACCTGAGTAAAGGGGTTTTTAATATTGACAGAGATGATTTGTCTGATGTGCTTGGCACTGTGCATGAGGGGTCTATTGTTTTCTTTAATCTTTTTAAGTGGTTTTTCCATGAGCTCAATAAAACGAATGTCAAAGTTAGGGGTATGGTTAACAAGACTAAGGGGTCCTCTGTTTAGAACCAAATTGATGAGCTGTTTGAATCCTTAAACACTGTGGAAGAGGAAACCCTCAAAATGAAGCATAACATGGAAGAAAGAATCCTCAGTCTTGAGGAACAAATGGGGAAAGTTTGGGAGTATGTGATGAGAGATGGGGAGGGTCTTAAAATTGTTGGGAATTATGAGTCTGCTATTGTTTCCTCTCCTCTGATTAGTGCTAAGAAGAGGAAAGATACTACCCATGATGATGGGGGTGTTACTACTAGTAAGCAGATGGGTGAAGCTATTGCTGTTGGGAAGAGTGGTGAAAAAGGTATTGTTTTGATTTTTGAGGTAAATACAGCTAGTCCTAGAGCATGTACTAGGAACAAAACTAAAGCTCAGGGAGGGGCTTCTGGTAAGGAAAGTTCTGATGTTTTTGATGATGCATAGAAAGCTATCGACTGTGATGTGGAGGCAACAAACATTCTGAAAAGTATGTAGTGTTGTTGGGTGCTTTTTTTTGGCTACTTTTTTGCTGATGGGTCGCTATTGTTGGGTTGTTTGCTGATGTTTTGCTTTTATCTTTAGTTCAACTACTTTCTTTGTAAAGGGTTTAGGGCCCTTTCAAAACCTATTATTTACCTCTAATAAAAAATAATTATTGATTTGAATGAAGAGATTTAATTCCACTCGTGTCTACTCAAAATCAAACCTGATAATTTAATATAATATATTTTATTTTTTAATATATACATATATAAAATTAAAAATAAACTTGTAATAACTAATCATTTTAATATATAACAATTTTATATTAATAATAAGAGAAGGAACATTGCAACATGTAATATCTAACTTTTAATTATTTTTAATATATGTCATATTTATTTTATTTATAAAATTTATTTAATATATAATAATTAGTAATATATTTATTAAATGTCAATAATGGTGTAGTTCGGTAGTCAAGTATCTTGGTTGTAGTGACATCCTCTAGGGTTCAAACCCTCACTGGGCAAAAGAGCTCATAGGCCTTGTGCCTCCGCTGCGCCAATGCACTCGCAGGTTCGGTGGTTTCTTGTACCTGGTTCATAGCTCTGGTCAAAAGCGTTTACCCCTAATAATATGGGTGCATTGCACCTTTTAAATATATATATTTATTAAATATATTATTTATTTAAAATTTAGTGATTAAAGTTAGGTTTATAGTTATGGATAGTGTTACGACCATAGTTAGGGTTAGAGATAGGTCTAGGATTAGGATAATGGCTTAGAATTTATTGTTAGGGTTAAAGTTAGTGTTAGGGTTAGGGTTATAGAATTAGAGTTAGGGTGTGAGTTAGGGTTAGGGTTAGGGTTAGAATTAGATTTAAGGTGTTAGTTAGGGTTAGGGTTAGGACATGTGAATAATTATACTAAAACACTATAATTAACAAAACTTACATTTATTTCTATTAAAACTTATATTTTATTTTTTTCAAATCTAGAGAATAATAACCACAATACTATCTCCCCATTGGTTTTGGGTTTGACTCCCACTCTCGAGCTTAACTGGTGGACCAGCTTGCAGGCTTTCATGCCCACCTATAGGGGATTAGTCTTGCGTCAACTCACACCTTGGACGTTGGGATGGGTTGTGGGGATACCCCTATAGCAACAATAATAATAATAATTACAATACTATAAATGCAAGTACTAGCCACTATGTGGCACTTGTTAATATTATTATTTGAAAAATATATATTTATTAAAAAAGATATCATTATTTATCTAAAAATATAAGTTTAAAAATTTTAAAAGAAAAAAATCTTATCCTATCTTTTTTTAATTTAAAACTAAGACTAGATAAGAATGTAGTTGTTTTTTCTTTAATTATATTATATTTTTTAATATTTTAGAAAATTTGACGGTTGAGATCATTTCAACAGTCTTACATCCTTCTGTACAATTTTCAACCATTGATTTTCAAATTAGGTCATTCACTTCATATAAGGAACACCTTTGATTTTCAAAAGTAGGTTGTTCACTTCACATAGGAAACACCTTTGGTGTAATAAGTAATTGATTTTTAGAAATTTGTTTTTGCTTAGTAAGTTGCAGCTCGTACTACTTTATTATATTAATCAAAAAGGGTATTACATATTTTCCTTGCATTCAATGTGAATCTATTATTACATATAGTTCATTTAAACAAAATTGAGCCTTTTAAATATTAATATGCTACCTTAGATACTATAGCTAATGTTCTTTCAACAAAAACAAGAGACATCATACACCACCAACTGGTGTGTCATCGAACTTGTGTAGCCATTCTAGGTCATATATTAGTTCTAGGTTCTTGGATCTCTTTAGATATTGGCTTCCCTTTGTTGCAAGAGCCCAATCTTGCATCAAAGTTCTTGTGTGAAAGTTGCCAAGGAAAGAGAGTCATTCTACCACAACCCCCTCACCCAAACACCTGAGGAACATTGATTGGGTGCAGTAGTCCCACACCATATCTTGCAACCCTCAACATAGTGTCCAAGCCACCCACGTTATGTCTTTTGAACAATATGAGGGTGATGGCTTTTATCATCTCCCTCTCCTCCCTAAGGTCAATGAGCAATATGATGAAGCATGAAGTGATATTTGTGAAATTGAATTTTTGTTTGTCATTGTCTGACCTAAAATCCACTAGTTTATTATCACCTTTAGTCATTAGTTTGAGATTTCGCCCAAAAAAACTATTTGACATCAAGTGCTTGTTAGCCTCGTTAGGTTTCTATGCATGAAAAACACCCTAAACAACAACTTACTATTGTAATATTCACCTTATGTATTTGTAGCAGTTTAAATTAATACATCTCTTATTTGAAAAAAACCTAAATATTTGAAGTAAATAATTTGTTTTGTTTTTATTTAATTTTTAAATTTTAGATAAAATATTTCAAAAGCATTTTTAAAATAAATAATTTATTAAAATTATAGATAAAAAATATTTTAAATACATTTATCTTTAAAATATCAAACTTCAAGAGATATTGGTATCATTTAGATAGATGTATTTAAGATATCTATACTAACATTAATAACTTTTTTCTTTTATGTTTTAGTAGTAACTTATATAGTTAAATTTTGTCTTGTGTTTCTTTATGTTGCAAATGTTGTATTTATTTATTTTAATATTTTTATCTTATTTTGGTTGTTCTAATTTAGTTATATTTCTTCATTATTATTGTATTATGCTATGTCCGATAAGAAAAGATTTGACTTCTAGTAGATTCCATGTAAACTAAGCATTCTAGCAAAGATCAAGAGGTATCCATTTTATTAAATTCATCACTCAACCTTATTTTTTATAGTATAGGGTTTTTATGCACCATAAGCATTGATTTTTAGATTTGTCTATTGTTAGTTGTTTGGTAAGGTCTTCTTTTATCTAGTCCCTTTATGTTTTAGTTGTAAGTGATATATTGTTGGCTTTTGCCTTGTATTTATGTATGCTACTCATGATGCTTGTTGGCATATTTTGATTTAATCTTTCTAGTTATATAGTTCTTTGGTTTAGTTCCTTACAATTCTTGTTGTCACATTCTTTTCATTATTATTATTTGATTATGCTTGTTTGATTAAACTAAAAAATAATGATTTCTAGTGGATTCTCTATAAACTAAACATCATGGCAAGGATTAAGGGATGTCTATTTTATTAAACTAATCATCCAATCTTATTCTTTATGTTGTTGAGTTTTTAGAAACCATGAGAATTAATTTATAGTAGATTCTTTGTAGACAAACATTCTCTCAAAGTTATGACCATATAGACAAAAATAAATTTATATTTTTTTCAATTAATTATTTGTCTTAATATTATAAATTGAGAAAATAAAAATAAAAAGTTAAGTCTTTTTTTTTTTTTAAATATAATTAATAAACTAAGACTTTTTATTATTAAAAAAACAATAGAATTCAAAAAGTAAAATGCAATCTAAGACTACAATAGAAAACATAACATAATGGAAATTGTCTAGTAGAGGTAAATTAGCATGAAATTTACAAGTTAGAGACTAAAAAACAAGCATATAACTATGAATTTGAAGCAACAACACCATATACTACAGTTGCACAATATGCAACAACAACACAATATACAATAGAAGTACAATATCCAACAATAGCCCATTATTCAAAAGACCAAAAGTAGAGTTACAAAGATGAGAAAAAACCAACTGACCACCAAAAGAAACAATAACAAAGAAGCAACTGTCAATTTTGCAAAAGAGACCTTAGTCCTTGAGCAATACAAATCTTCTTCTTACTTGGAAGTTGATTTACTTGAAGTTTGATATGTTGAATTTGGAAATCCATCTTTAAATTATTTGTGGACTTCGCTTGTAGCTATGGGAATAAAGAAGCAAGACAATCAAACACATTAGAGTAAAGCCTTAGTACTACAAATTCCTAGTGATTGTTATGGTTATTAAAAATTTATCTACACTTGTTTCTCTATAAATGCAGGAAATAACATGTTGAACACCATCAACAATAACATTATTATGAAGTTTGACCTTGAGTAAAGCCTCTTTCCAACTTAGTTTATATTCAAAAAAGAAATCAAGTCATTAACCACATAATTCTATTATTTTTTAACAAATGGGTATTCCCCAAAAAATGTGCCTCATATCTTCATGTCTCTAACAAAATGGACAATTAACTGGTTGAACCATAATTCACTTCAACATGCCCCCAATGGGTAGTTTGAAATGTAGTATCTTCCAAGCCAATAACTAAGCATCTAAATTGGCTTTTGATTTCCAAATTTGAAAAATTAGTTTTGCCCAAAAAATTCACTAGATCTATAATTCCATTTGATGTTCAAGTGAGGTTTCATGGGAAGAACAAGAAAAAACTACAAATATATATATATTTTAAATAAAAATTAAGAAAGGATAAGATGACAACCATAGCCAATCTTTGAAAAAAATGCATTGAATAAGGGTATATAGCTTCATAGACAATTCCAACAATACCATAGACTACACAATTTGATTAAAAAATTGTTTGTATTTGTTACTTAGACTAAATTAATTTTTAACAATATATCATGGTAACGAGCTCAATGTAAAAAAATCCCAATGGCATCCACCATTGTAGATTCTTTTTTTAAAATAAAAAATAAGACTATTTTGGAAAACTTAAAGCCAGGGGCTACTCATGATAAATAATGTGTTCCACTAGGTAAACAAAGTGGAGAAGTTGAACCCATGTTGAAGAGAAGCATCTCTCCACCTTAGAAGATCATAGATATATTGTCAAGCCTTCTAGATAGACTAAAAGGAAGGTGGGGCTTTAATAGAAAAAAAAATGAAGCATGAAGAATTTTATCTAACCACCACACCACCTGCCATTTACCTTTAACCAAGGCTAGGCTAATTATGTTTCATATGAGAATCTTCCAATTATTCATCTTTGTCATCTCTAATAATCCAGTTAGCTACTAAACATGTCCTTATGTTTTCTGGTCCATTAGCCCTAAACCTCCTATGCATTTAGGTTGAATATAGTGAGTCCAAGATGTGGCTATAAATCCAACATTACCATCTCATTTAGTCCATAAAAACTAATGAATAATTTTGATTAATTTTGCATAACCTTTATTAGATGACATCCAACAAGATGATTAATAAATATGTGTGGAAAGGAATATTTAAATAGCAACTTTTATTTTCCTGACCAAAGAAAGGAATTTATTCCTGTAGCTAAAAAGTTTAGTTTTGACTCTAATAAGATACTAGCTCCACATATCAAAGAGAGAAACCTTGGGACCAAAGGGCATCCCAAGATACCTAATAATTTCTGTGTTTAATTTATTTTCATTCCCAAGGTATCCAATGAGGAATAGGCTGGGCCTGATGTTGGGAAATTGTGTCTCAACCTTGTAATTATATAAAGGTTATTGTTGATAGGATATATATACATATATATACATACATATATACATATATATATACATACATATATATGTATGTATATCCTAGTTACACTAAGAGATGTAATATACAGTGGGAGCACGAGGTGGAGGGGAGGAGTGGGATGCGTGTAAACAATTTTTGTTAACTTTTTTAGAAAACTCCTAAATGGCCTATATACATTAAATAAATGATATATTGTAAATATAGACCATTAATTATTAGGTTTTAGATCTAATGGTGGATATTTTGTTGGCCTATCTTGCCCTAAAAGGCAACCCTATTTTATTAGGATGTTGTACTACAATTGTAGATGGTTATGTATTCTGAGAGTCTGATAGTGGTTGTGTTGTCTCTTGATCTCTGATTGATGATAGTCCTATGAGAAGCTTGCTTTGCAAGTATATAGTAATCTTTGAGATTTTTTAATAATATATTGGGTGGCTTTTGGAGTGTGGGGTTTTTCTCCCAAAAGGGCTTTCCCCATGTAAATCACTGTGTTGTGGTATGCATGATATCTATGTTTATTTCTATTTAAGTTTCTGTAACTGTTAAAGATCTATAAATTTTTTGCATTTTCATCCTCTCAAGATTAGTGTAGGAAGATGTTTTGCAACCTTAGCTTCCTTATGAGTGGTATTAGAGCCTGATCACCTTTGGTTTCAGTTGTGGGTTGTTGGGTTTTTTGAACTAATATAGATTTGAGTGGAAGCTTGTGTAAAAGATACTTTGCGATCTTGTTGCAGGAATTTTCATATGGAAAGTTTATCAGGGAGAATAGAGGTGGATAAATTTTCTAGAAATAATATTGAGATGTGGAAGCTAAAGATGGAGGATCTATTGATAGATTGAGATCTATGGGATGTTGTTGATGAGAATATTTCAAGGCATGCAAACCCTATTCAGGCTATTCAATATGATGTTATGGACCATAAAGCTAAGGCTCTAATCAAATTTTTCTTGGAAGACTCCATTTTAATTAATGTCCATGAAGAGACCTCTGTGCATAAACTATGGAAGAAACCTAGTGAGATGTATCAAGCCAAATCTTTAGTGAACAAGATTTTCTCGAGGAAGAAATTATATTCCTTGAGAATGGAAGAGGGTGGATGAACCAAAAACATTTGAAATAATTCAATATGTTGGTGGCTCAATTGGCATCAATTGGTGTCAAAATGGATGAGGCGGACAAATGTCAGATCTTGTTTTGTTCTTTGCCTAATTCGTGGGATTCTCTTGTTATGGCTATTGGGAGTACTTCTGTTATTTTGAAGACTGAAGATGTGGTGGGATCTTTGATTTTTGAAGAGATGAGGAGGAAGGTATCCATAACTTCCAAGGATGCCTTAAATGTCCATGGAAGACCTAAGGAAAAAGACAAGAAGAATGAGAAGCATGAAAAATCCAAGTCCATGGGGAGATCTAAATCTCTTGGAAAGTCTAAAGTTATTTGTTGGAACTGTGGTAAGCCTAGACATGTTTGTAAGGAATGAAAAGAAGAAAAGAAGTAGAAAAAGATGAGATTTGATTTTAATTCTGAGTTTGAGAAGGAAGATGGCAACACATTCATTGCAACTTTGGAAACTCGTGTAGGTAATGATACATGGTTAATTGACCTAGATGCATCTTTCCATATGATCTTTAATGGAGATTGGTTTTCTAAATATGAAGAATTCGATGGAGGTGAGGTGTACTTGGGTGATGAATCCCATTTAAATATTGTTGGTCATGGTAAAGTTAAAATTAGGTTTCCTAATGGTAGAATAAAAAATATTAATGGTGTGTTTCATATCTCTGGATTAGCATGAAATCTATTATCTATGATCAAACTAATATATGTGGGTGCGCAGGAAGTATTTTATGATGCAGGATGTAAGATGGTTAGAGGTGC